>CAUYRH010121829.1:0-10114 GCA_963574655.1 Perodicticus potto | reverse complement strand
ACAGTATTTGCGGGATCCTTAGAAGAAGCCATTTGTGTACTATAAGTCTTATATACACAATGGTAGAATAATACTCTAGTCCAGCTGAAGAGATGCTAGGCTAGCATCCTGGCAACCCCTGGCCCAGTTAGGACCAAAAATACTTCCATAACTCCTACAGAACTTCCCCAATCCCTGCCTAGACAATTTTTTTTTTTTGAGACTGAGTCTTGCACTGTTGTCTGGGCTAGAGTACAGTGGCATCATCACAGCTCATTGCAACCTGAGACTCCTGAGTTCAAGCAATTCTCCTACCTCAGCTTTCTGAGTAGATGAGACTATAGGCATGCACCACCATGCCTGGGATCTCACTATGTTGCTCAAGCTAGTCTTGAACTCTTGTCTGTGACTGATCCTGCCACCTTAGCCTCTCCAGAACCTAACCAGAATTATAGGCCTGAGCCACTGTTCCCACCCAAGACACATTTTTCTCAAAGTCAAAGGAAGGTTGTAATTTGGAGTTCAGCATTACTGTAAGCTACATTCTTGCAGTAGGTCTGTCTGATCTTTAGTGTTTTCCAGCTTCAGAACACAAATGGGTCTACACAACTGCCCTTCAACATTAGGCCAGCTAGCAAATCACTGACATGGTGGATAAACCTAGTTCACCCTGAAGCCTATAAATATTTATGATTTTACCTCTTATTTAAAAAAATCAAAATCAAACGAATAGAAAGAAGAGCAAACCCCTTTAGAGACTCCTCAGCATTATAACGTTTTAAAGCAGAGGCTTCCAATTATTTATGCTAGTTTGCACACAATTCTGTGCTCCCAGGATGAAAGGACACTATTCCAAAATCTGCCCCAATAAGACAACATTGCAGAGGCCCAGAGAGCAATTCGTCTGGATAATAATGGGAGGACAGAGAGCTCAAGAAAAATAATACTCATGTGTTCGAATATATTGGGAGGTTATTATTTCCGTCAAAAAGCTTTCCGATTAATTAGTAATAGGATACAGAACACATAACAAATCGGGAAAAGGATGATTCAAGGAAAACAAACCTTATAAAGATACAAATAATATTTACCTAGTCATTCTGTGAACAATTAATTGATTTGACCAAAAGTACAGAAAATAAGTATATTGTGAGGATGGGTTGGAGAGAAGTGTATAGAGAAGGAGGTGTACAGGCTAAGAAAGTTAAATCCTCATCCCCCATAGTAAGAAATCAATAAAACACTGAGATAACTCAATATGATTTCTCCTCCATCCTAAATCTTGAAAATGCTAGAAAAAGTACCAGCAGAACAAGATCAGACTATGTCAGAGAAAGGCCTATGTATAATATAATTATGTTCTACCAAAATTTAAAAGAGCATTATGATTTCTGGAATCAGGCATTGGATTTGAATCCTGTCTCCATCGATTATTAGCTATAGGCACTTCACTTTTCTCAGCTTGCATTTCTTCTTTCATCCATAAGAAAATAACCATTGATGTTCAAAACTTCTGGGGGAATTGTAGAGAGGCTTACATGAGATGATGTAAATAAATGTCTCATGCAGTACCTGGTGCTGGATAAATGCTTGACAAAATAGAGTCCCTTCTCCTCAGTAGAGGAAAAGAAAAAAATTAAATTAAATTAAAAAATAAGTTTCTCAGGCCAGGTGTGGTGGCTCATGCCCATAATCCTAGCATTCTAGGAAGTCAGAGCAGGCTGATCACTTGAGCTCAGGAGTTCAACACCAGCCTGAGCAAGAGCAAGATGCTGTCTCTAAAAAAATAGTGGTGGGAACCTGTGGTCCAGCTACATGGGAGGCTGAGGCAATAGGATTGCTTGAGTCCAAAAGTTTGAGATTGCTGTTAGCCATAGCACCACAGCACTCTACTGAAGATGAAAAAGTGAGATGCTGCTCAAAAAAAAAAAAATAATAAGGTTCTCCCAAAGATATCCCCCATCCCAATCTAAATAAAATATTATACAAGGTTGAGGAGAAGGCAAAGAACCATGTAACTTTCCCCTTCTTCATAAAAAATACCTACACTGAAACTTCTCAATGATCCTCATTCAACCTCAAACAATCCAACCAACAGTCCCCCAACCTCAAAGAATTTTAAGTAGTCATAAAAAATAGACAAATTGAACTATACTAAACTCATAAAAAGCATCCGCACAGCCAATGACACAATCAACAGAGTGAAGAGAAAACTTGTTGAATGGGAGAAAATATTTGCAAACTATTCATCCAACAAGATACTGACAGCCAGAATATACAAGGAACTCAATCAACTCAACAGCAAAGAAGCCAAAAATAATCCCATTAAAATGTAGAAAAAGGTTTTGAACAGAAGTTTCTCAAAAGAAGTCATGCAAATGGCCAATAAGTATATGAAAAGTGTTCAACATCAGCTTGGCATCTGTAACACAGTGGTTATGGCGCCATCACATAACCAAGGATGGCAGGTTTGAACCCAGCCCAGGCAAGCTAAACAACAAGGACAACTCCAACAAAAAAATAGCCAGGCATTGTGGTGGCGCCTATAGTCCCAGCTACTTGGGAGGCTGAGGCAGGAGAATCACTTAAGCCCAAGAGTTGGAGGTTGCTGTGAGCTATGATGCCACACCTCTCTACAGAGGACAACGTAGTGAGACTCTGTCTCAAAAAAAAAAAGTTCATCATCACTCATCATCAGGGAAATGAAAATCAAAACCATGATGAGCTACACGTACCATCTTAAAATATCTCTTATCAAAAAGATAGGCAATAATAAATGCTGGCGAGGATATAGAGAAAGCAGAACACTTGTGTGCTGTTGGTGGGAATGCAAATTAGTACAGTCTTTATGGAAAACAGTAGAGAGATTATTTTCAAAAAACTAAAAATAAAACTACCACATGATCCCACTATTGAGTATTTAAATTAGTGCAGCCTTTATGGAAAACAGTAGAGAGATTATTTTCAAAAAATTAAAAATATAACTACCACAATCCCGCTATTGAGTATTTATCCAAAGGAAAGAAAATTGGCACATCAAAAGGATAGCAAGCATATGAAATCAACCTAAGTGTCCATGAATGGATAAACAGATAAAGAAAATGTGGTGTATATGCATACACAACAGAATATTATTTGGCCATAGAACAGAATGAAGTCCTGTAATTTGCAGCAACATATTGGAACAGAAGGTCATTATGCTAAAAGGAGTAAGCCAGGAACAGAAAGACAAATAGTGCATGTTCTCATATGTGGGAGCTTAAAACGTTGATCTCGTAGTGGTAGAGAGTAGAATAGTGGCTACCAGAGGCTGTGAAGGGGTGGGAGGAAGAAGAAAGATTAAGTTGAAGGGCAAAAACATACTGTTAGAAGGAATAGGTTCTAATGTTTGCACAGTAAGGTGACCATAATTAACATCATACTGCACATATCAAAATAGCTAGAAGAAAAGATTTGAAATGCTCCCAACACAAAGAAATGATAAATGTTGGAGGTGATAGATAACTTCAATATCTTGACTTGATCATTACACATTCTATATATGCATCATAATCACACATACCCAATAAATATCTACAAATCTTATGTGTCAATAACAAAAAATAAATAAAAATAAAGCAACCATATATGGGGAACAAAGAGTAACTGTTTTCAAAGCACTGACCTTTAACCCTGACAAACCTCGTCTTCCTCTTGACCCCTAAGAATAAAGGAAAATAGAGCCCTTAGTGGAGGAAAAAACCAATTTTCACTCCAGCCTACCTTCCTCTTCCACAAAGGCAGGAGAAATACGTCCCTCCAGCAGTTACACCTACCTGAGGGCCAACATTTCCAGTTTCCCCCTGGGGGCCATCAAAACTAGAACGTCCCTGAAAAGTTAGAGAAAGAGAGGAGATCATTAGAGATGCCATACACTTCTGAATTTGTTCTCTAGACTCGCAACATCCAATACAGAAGCTACTATCAACACAGAGCTGTTAAATTTGAATCAACTGAACTAAAATTGAATCAAAAATTTAGTTTCTCAGTTATACTGTCTAGAAATAACTACACATGTCTAGTGGCTATCAGATTGCACAGCACACAGATACAGACTATTTCTATGAACTCAGACTGTTCTGTTGGACAGCACTCCTCAAGAAGCAAATGGCATTAAATTCTAGTATTTCAAAATATCCTTGTTGTAAGCATCTTTCCAGAAAGATTGTTCCTTTGATGACTTCTCAGGGTTCACCACGTTGGGGCAGCAGTCGTATATCACCCCCAACAAACCATGATTAACACTTGAAACCATTGACATTTTCCTTTCCACCTCTGTCATTTAGTGTCCTGAGAGGCAGATAGAAACGGAGGTTAGAAAAGTGTATGTCCAGATACTTGGGGTGATTATCAAGTATAGAGGTTTCATAATGAAGAAACTTTCCAGCACTCTCACCTCATTAGGGTCAGAATTGGGGAAATGAGTAGTAACCAGAGAAAGAATGAGTCTACCTTTTAAGAGAAATAGAAACCAGATGAAATCCCAAGTAGGGGTGCTTCAGATAATTATTTAGTGAGGTTGAATGCTAACTCAATAGAAATACACAAATTGGGAAACAATGTGATATGTAGAAACAAAGATGTTCTGTGCAGAGCTGCATATCCAACTGCTATTAATAATAGATTAAATTCTGAAACAATTTAAGTATCTTATAACATGAGGGAAGTGTTAATCAAATTATGATAGAAGCACTTAATGAAGTAAAGAAGAAAATCAAGTTTCCCAAAAATATATTACATAGAAAAAGTTTGTTTTATGATTCCAAAAATGTTTAGTCAAAATCTAGTTATAGGGAAATAAATACTCTGACAAATCCTAACTGTTTAGCAAAATAATTGTGTTGCTCTGAATAAATATTTAGGACTGAAAAGGCTAGACTAAAGAATATACATAGACTCAGTGGCCTTCACAACAGGCTCTGCCCTTCTTGCTAAAAAAACCTCCAGTTCTGTTGGGGACAACATACCTAGCTCCAAGGGATAGATTATAATAAGCCTAAACCAAATGAGGTGATCTCATTTCCTCTCATCAGAAACTTGCTTTCTCTGGATCTCTCAAAATGGGGTAAGAGCGGAGAAGGAATACAGGACTCAGTTTCGGTTAATGAGCTTTGATGAAAGTAAATCCTGTTTCTTCTGTCATTTAATGTAAAGACGAAGACAAATTGCTTAGGTCTGCCAGGCCTAAGAACCAAAGCTAGCACACTGCCAATGGCACCAGGTCCCCAATGCCATCTGGGAGTCTCAATGGCATCATGGGTTGGTGTGGCAAACCTGTAATCCCCTATCTCTGGGTAATCAAACATGTTTATTATCCTAACACTGCTAGTCAAGCTTTCTGTCACTTCTGTATTAAAAAATATAATAAAAACAAAAGCTGATATATGTTGCCTATTGCCTTCCAAAAAGGTTGTATCAGTTTTCATTCTCCCCAGAAGTGTTGCTTTCTGACTGGCATGGCTGGTTCTCCACTCCTTCCCCAATAGTAGGTATGCAATGAAGTTTCTCTGTGTGGTTGGAAAGAGCCTCATTAGGGAACCTTCTCACCCAATTGCAAAATTGGATCTGCTGTTTGGTTCATCTCTGAAGTAATACCAAGGAAAGATTGCCCTCAGTGTCTACTGGCTGCCGGCTTCTGTAGGCAGTGGGAGTAATTGCTGTTATCCAAGTTTATTTAAAAGATATTTAGTCAGCACCCTCTTTTGGCCCAGCATGGGAGTATAAACCTTGGGGAACACAAATACAATAGGATATGGCACTGACTCAGAGGGCTGCAATCTTTGCTTAAACATACAATTCAGGGATCTGATAGGGACCTGATGTTCAAAATTAATCCTTGGCTAAAGCAATGGAGGCCTGTGAAAGCTGGAGCATGAGGCCCCCACTCTGGCTCTCGTGCTATGATGGACATAGCACTGGACAGTTTGCTAGAGGCTTGGGTTTCTGCCCAGCAGTAAAACCTTGAGAAAATCACAGAACCAAGCTCATTAGAAACAGATTTTGATCTTTCTTCCCATTATAGCCACTAATTCAGGCAAGCTTCAAAATGCTTTCTCTGATCCTCCCACCTTACAGATGAGGAACTGGGCCCCTGTGAGTTAAGGGGTACTGCTCTGCTCTTCCTGAGGCTCAGTCTCATAGCCAACTGAGTGGCTGTCCAAGGGGCTATCCGATCTCAACTCACCACAGGGAACCCTCTCAATGGAGTTGATCCAAAACAACCATAATTAATGACAAGGTAAGAGATTTTTGCACCAAGTCATGATGGATTTCTCATCTGGATATATAATAATCATCTTACAAACTGGATTTAACTCAGGTCCTGTGCATATATAAAAGGAATGCTAGCTATCCACAATCTAGAGAGGAGAGCCAATGTCCTATGGTTTTGTCAAAAGATGAAAATTTGGAGCTCAAGGTAAATAAAGATTCCTTTCCAGTTACAAACATTTTGCTACATGGACCTCATATTCTTGGAAACTAATAAGATATGAGGGCTGAAGAACTTGGGTTATTCTAATCATTTTTAGAATCATGCATTTTAG
The DNA here is from genome assembly GCA_963574655.1 of Perodicticus potto. Lineage (NCBI taxonomy): Eukaryota > Metazoa > Chordata > Mammalia > Primates > Lorisidae > Perodicticus > Perodicticus potto. Next base: position 3,551 of record CAUYRH010121829.1, on the reverse strand, counting down.
TATCTAAGACATAAAAATCTAAAAATGGCTTCTAAGAAATTAATATCTATCAAGTTAACAAGTCTTTTTCCCTTTATCACAAAGCTTCTAGTCTTCAGAACTAGAAAATTGCTAATACTCAACATGCTTCAACGAGTAGTGGCTGTGATAGAAAACAAGCCAGCAGCCTAGTGACCCTGAGCACCTTTTAAGGCAATACATCATTATAAAATTGGAGAATTTGGAAACTAGAAATATCTTAGTTATCATGAAGTCTAATGCTTTCATTATGGAGAGGATGAAACCAATAACAAAAGAGGTAAAGTGACTTGTACTACTAGTGTTGTGGGAGATAGGATTTGTATGGGGGGAAAAAGCTATGAGATAGGGATACAAAAGCAAAGATGTACATGGGGATTAGCATTCAGAGCGCCCATCTCCATAGACAATGGATTCCCACAGATTTCCTCTCTGGTTTTCTGTGCTGATACAACTGGAATGCTCGACCCTTCTAGACTAGCTAGCATCTGTTCTCAGGTTTAGTAGTCTCCCCAGGGGAATGAAACCATCTTACCTGATGCCCACGCCTTCCTTTTTCTCCCTTAGGGCCTTGGATGTAACTATTTGTTCCAGGATCCCCCTGAGAAAACAAAAGATGATTACCCCAAATGGAAAATAAAGAAAAGAAATTATAGAAAGGATAGTGAAAGAAAAGAAAGAAAAAGCAAGGGAGGGAGGGAAAGAAGGAAGGAAGGAAGGAAGGGAGGGAGGGAGGCAGGGAGGGAAGAAAAGACAACCAGAAAAGCTGTAGATTAGCAGCTAGGGCACCAGCCACATGCACTGGGGCTGGTGGGTTCAAACCCAGCCTGGGCCTGCCAAACAAGAATGACAACTACAACAAAAAAATAGCCGGGCGTTGTGGTGGGCACCTGTAGTCCCGACTACTTGGGAGGCTGAAGCAAGAGAATCGCTTAAGACCAAGAGTTTGAGGTTGCTGAGAGCTGTGACACCATGGCACTCTACCTAGGGTGACATAGTGAGACTCTGTCTAAAAAAAAAAAAAAAAAAAAGTAGACCCTGCTTGTCGTCTGGACCTGCTCAATAATTCTAGACACTCGATGCAATTAAATTGCAACACTTTTTAAAACCCCAATTATCTACAAGATGAATTGCCCCTCCAACTCTTATTTGTTATAATACTAACATAGCCTGAATAGATGACTTAATAATGAATACTTAATTGCTCTTTGCCTTTGGACTGACCACAAGCGAACAGTTCTCATGTCCCTGGAGTTAAAGCAGCAAAAGCCCCCAACATCACTCACGGGATCTCCCCTTAACCCAGGCTCTCCATGCTCTCCTGGTTGTCCTGGCAGTCCCGGCAAGCCCTTAAATCACAAAGAAAAATGGGTTATTTTTTAAAATCACCTATTGCCTAAGGCAAAGACAACATTAAGAGAGAAAACAAGGATCAAATTAAAAGAGCAACTTAGTACTTAAATTTTACAGCACCTGCTGCCAAAGAGATGAAATTGAAAAGTAGAAAAAAACATATTCTATTGGCTTTCTGACACATGCTTGGCCCTAAGTGTGTATTATCTCATTTTTTTAATTTCAAAATATTACAGTGATCGGCTCGGCACATGTAGCTCAAGTGGCTGGGACGCCAGCCACGTGCACTGGAGCTGGCCTGTTCAAATCCAGCCTAGGCCTGCCAAAAACAATGACAACTACAACCAAAAAATAGCCAGGCATTGTGGTGGGCGCCTGTAGTCCCAGCTACTTAGCAGGCTGAGACAAGAGAATCACTTAAACCCAGGAGTTGGAGGTTGCTGCGAGCTGTGATTTCACAGCACTCTACTCAGGGCAACAGCTGGAGCCTCTGTCTCAAAAAAAAAAAAAAACAAAAAAACAAAAAAAAATCACAGGGATGCAAATGTTTTGGGTTACATCTGTTGATTTTGTTATTCTTGAGTCAGGGTTATAAGCATGCCCATCACTCAGATGGTGTTCATTGTATCCATTAGGTAGCTTTTTGCCCATCCCCCTACTCCCCTCTCCTCCCTGCTTGCTTTCCACTGAGTCCACTGAGTTTTACTTCACTCTGTGCACGTAGGTGTTCATCAGTTATTTTCAGTTCAATAGTGAGTACATGTGGTATTTGTTTTCCCATTCTTCAGATATTTCGCTTAGGATAATGATCTCTAGTTCCATCCAAATTGTTGCAAAAGGCCTTAATTCATCATTCTTAATGGCTGTATAGTATTCCATAACATACATACAAGTATACCACATTTTGTTAATCCACTCTTGAATTGATGGGCACTTGGGTTGATTCTACATCTTTGCAATTGAGAATTGTGTTGTAATAATAACACATAAACATTTGCATGAAGGTGTTTTTTTGATAAAATGGCTTCTTTTCCTTTGGGTAAATACCCTGTGGAATTGCTGGATCAAATGGTAGGGTTAGTTCTTTGAGGACTCTCCACACTGTTTTCCATAGACATTGTACTGATTTTCAGTCCCACCAACAGTATAAACGCTCCTTTCTCTTTGCGTCCATGCCAGCATCTATTGTTTTTGGACTTTTTAACAAAAGCCATTCTAACTGGGGTAAAGTGATTCCCTCGCTTAATCCTCACAACTCAGGAATTAACCCATTTGTTCATGTGGGACCTGAGGCTGGGAAGTTTGATCCAGGTCCACATTAGGGAGGGGTAGAAACACATGTAGAAAACACATGTTGGAGGTTTTCTCTATCAGGGGTGTAGGCAGTAGTGCTAGAGAAGAAAGGACAGAAAAATGCTTCCAGAGCCCCTGACTGTGACTGCTGCAGACAGGAAAGCAGAAAGGTGAAAAAATTTACCATAGGACTGTGACACAATAAGCAAAAAATTCCCTCTCTTAAAACCTGCCATCATTGGGCCACCTCTGTGTCCTACAGAGCCATGGAGTGGGGGAGAAGCCTTCTTCAGATGATGTCACCTGCCTGCCTCTGGGGGGTATGTGTGATGAAGACAGAATCACTGTTCCCACTCTCAGACACATAGGAAATGGAATGTTCTCTAGGCTTCCAAAGAAGCCACTTCATCATCTTACTTAAGACCCCTCTTTACCTCTTTCATGGCCTCTTACATTATAGAATAATGTAAAGGGAGATAGATAATACTAAATTCCAATCCTTCTGTTTAATTTACTAAATAGCCAAGATTTCTTTGACTTCTCTAACTCCATTTTCTCATTTGAGAAGCAGATGAGAAACAATGGCCTATCTTACAGGGCCATTACAGGAATTAAAGACATCTGTACCAGAATGTTATTGCAGCCCAATTCATAATTGTTAAGTCATGGAAGAAACCCAAGTGCCCATTGATCCACAAATGGATTAATAAATTTTGGTACATATACACCATGGAATATTACACAGACTTAAAGAAAGATGGAGACTTTACCTCTTTCATGTTTACATGGATGGAGCTGGAACATATTCTTCTTAGCAAAGTATCTCAAGAAGGGAAGAAAAAGTATCCAATGTACTCAGCCCTACTATGAAGCTAATTTATAGCTTT
>CAUYRH010121824.1:0-28037 GCA_963574655.1 Perodicticus potto | reverse complement strand
AATTCATACATGTGATCTGTTTCTTCAATTATTTGGATTTTTAATTTCTCTCAGTAATGGTTTATAGTTTGCAATGTACAGATCTTTTGCTTCTTTTGTTAAACTTATTTTTGGTTATTATATTCTTTTTGATGCTATTGTTAATGAAATTGCTTTCCTAATGTCAGAAAAAAAAAAAAAAAAAAAAGAAGTCCTATTCTACCAGATCTCACCCTTCTCGAGTATCCTCTCTCAATAGAGCAAAGACTGTTTCTCCCTCTGGGTTCTAGTAAACCTTCTAAAACAACACATGTTTAATCCCTCTTCTGGAAGTTTAAGATGACCACCTTTCTCTAAGTTGAATAGCTCCTTCCGACCCTGTTTCCCATGGGCCCTGCTTCCAGATCCTTCCCCTCCTAGCATTTTCTTCCAGAGCTTTTTGGTTTATAATATGATTCATTTAAAAATGATGCCTGGAGGAAATTTTGTATTTTGAGATGGGTAGTCTGCCATTTTTCTTCCTTTGCTGGCAGAGTAATAAATTTACCTTTCCTTCTTCTCAAACCACTTGTTCTTTTTCTGATGAAGCTTCAGGAGCAAGTGCTGAGCTTTCAGTAACAGATTTTGGCATCCCTGGGTGGGATCATGGGCTGCAACTTCTGGAAGAGGCAGGGAGCAGCCCTGGGTCACAGCCATGGGTCTTCATGGTAAGAGCGACTTCTTTTGGAAGTGAGAGAGCAAGGGACAAGCTCAGCAGCTGCCTAGCCCGTTTTAGCTCTAGGGAACTCCACTCTCCATCTACCCAAAGTAGATGCAACTCCCTGCAAACTGACCTGAGGTGAGGAGAAGGAAAAGGATTTGGAAAGGCTCTGGACTCTAGGACTCTTGTTGGGCAAGTTCCCCAGGATGCACCCCAAGATCTTTGTTCCCAACCAGTTTGTGAAGTGTTTTTTTTTTTTTTTTTTTTGAGACAGAGCCTCAAGCTGTCACCCTGGAGAGAGTGCTGTGGCATCTCAGCTCACAGCAACCTCCAATTCCTGGACTCAAGCGAATCTCCTGCCTCTGCCTCCCAAGTAGCTGGGACTACAGACACCTGCCACAATGCCCGGCCATTTTTTTTTTGGTTGCAGCCATCATTGTTGTTTGGCGGACTCGGGCTGGATTTGAACCCGCCAGCTCAGGTGTACGTGGCTGTTGCCTCAGCCCGTTGAGCCACAGGCACTGAGCCCATTTTGGGAAGTTATTAAACACCCATTGTTTAGCATGCTTCTTTGGGGAAGGGAGGCAGGAGATTAGGCAGAACTTTGGGAACCTGGTTTGGATTGAGCTCATTTATGGATCCCAGAGAATGGAGGGACTAGGCACCACTTGGCAAGAGTTTACCTTCCAGACTTCCAGGGTATTTGAGGCACTGTCTGAGGTGCCATTTGGGGTGGCATTTGTCCTCTTTGGATTCCCGCTTATTTGATAGGCCTGGTATCTTGTGTTGAGAATTCTCTGTATAGTCTGTGTTTTGTATTTGTAAGTTTTGTTGCAACATGGAAAACGTTCATCTAGGGCCAGGCGCAGTGGCTCATGCCTATAATGCCAGCACTCTGGGATGCTGAAGCAGGTGGATTGCCTGAGCTCAAGGTTTGAGACCAGTCTGAGCCAGAATGAGACACCGCCTCTAAAAATAGCTGAGCGTTGTGTTGGGCACCTGTAGTCCCAGATACTTGGGAGGCTGAGACAAGAGAATTGCTTGAGCCCAAGTGTTTGAGGTTGCTGTGAGCTATGACGCCACAGCACTCTACCAAGGGTGACAAAGTGAGACTGTCTCAAAAAAAAAGAAAGAAAGAAAGAAAAGAAAAGTTTCATCTAAAAGTCCATTGCGTGACTAAGAGAGGTGACTCATGCTTGTAATCCCAGCACTCTGGGAGGTGAAGTCAGGTGGATAGCTTGAGCTCAGGAGTTCAAGACCAACCTGAGCAAGAGTGAGGCCCTGTCTCTATTTAAGAAATAGAAAAATTAGGGCAGCACCTGTGGCTCAGTGAATAGGGCGCCGGCCTCATATACCAAGGGTGGTGGGTTCAAGCCCGGCCCTCGCCAAACCGCAACAAAAAAATAGCCAGGCGTTGTGGCAGACGCCTGTAGTCCCAGCTACTCAGGAGGCTAAGGCAAGAGAATCACCTAAGCCCAAGAGCTGGAGGTTGCTGTGAGTTGTGACGCCACAGGACTCTACCAAGGGTGACAAAGTGAGACTCTTTCTCTAAAAAAAAAAAAAAAAAAAAAAATAGAAAAATTAGCTGTGCATTGTAGTGGGCACCTTTAGGCCCAGCTACTCCAGAGGCTGAGGCAAGAGGATCGCTTGAGCCCAGGAGTTTGAGGTTCCTGTGAGGTACAAGGCCATGGCCTCTACCCAGGGTGACACAGTGAGACTCTGTCTCAAAAAAAAAAAAGTCGGACGGTGCCTGTGGTTCATTGCGTAGGGCGCTGGCACCATATACTAAAGGTGGCAGGTTCAAACCCGGCCACACCTGAACTGCAAAAACAGAAAAATAGCCGGGCATTGTGGCAGGCACCAAGTCCCAGCTACTTGGGAGGCTGAGGCAAGAGAATCGCCTAAGCCCAGGAGTTGGAGGTTGCTGTGAGCTGTGTGACGCCACAGCACTCTACTGAGGGCAATAAAGTGAGACTCTATCTCTACAAAAAAAAAAGCCTTCTGGGAAAATTTTTGGCTGAACGGTCAACATATAACTGGAAACCTATGTCTAAGGGTAATGGCTTTATTGTAATCCAATGTATGTGCTGGAGTGTGAGGAGAAGTACCTGTTAAAGAAAATCTTTAGGGGCGGCACCTGTGGCTCAGTGAGTAGGGCACCAGTCCCATATGCCAGAGGTGGTGGGTTCAAGCCCAGCTCCAGCCAAAAAACTGCTAAATAAATAAATAAATAAATAGGCTCAGCGCCTGTGGCTCAATAGGCTAAGGCACCAGCCATGTACACCTGAGCTGGCGGGTTCGAATCCAGCCCAGGCCCACCAAACAATAACGACGGCTGCAACCAAAAAATGGCCGGGTGTTGTGGCGGGCGCCTGTAGTCCCAGCTACTTGGGAGGCAGAGGCAGGAGACGCGCTTGAGCCCAGGAATTAGAGGTTGCTGTGAGCTGTGATGCCATGGCACCCTATCCAGGGTGACAGCTTGAGGCTCTGTCTCAAAAAATAAATAAATAAAATAAAATAAATAAAACAAAAATCAAAAAAAAAAGAAAATCTTTAATTATTAAAAAAAAGAAAAAGTCGGCTCGGCGCCTGTGGCTCAAGTGGCTAAGGCGCCAGCCACGTACACCTGAGCTGGCGGGTTCGAATCCAGCCCAGGCCCACCAAACACCAATGACAGCTGCAACCAAAAAATGGCCAGGCATTGTGGCCGGCACCTATAGTCCCAGCTACTTGGGAGGCGGAGGCAGGAGACTCGCTTGAGCCCAGGAATTGGAGGTTGATGTGAGCTGTGATGCCCAGGAATTGGAGGTTGCTGTGAGCTGTGATGCTACAGCACTCTATCCAGGGTGACAGTTTGAGGCTCTGTCTCAAAAAAAAAGTCATGGCTCAGTGCCTGTGGCTCAAGTGGTGAAGGCATCAGCCACGTACACTTGAGCTGGAAGGTTCGAATCCAGCCCTGGCCCACCAAACAACGATGGCTGCAACCAAAAAATAGCCAGGTGTTGTGGTGGGCACCTGTAGTCCCAGCTACTTGGGAGGTGGAGGCAGGAGATTCGCTTGAGCCCAGGCATTGGAGGTTGCTGTGAGCTCTGATGCCATGGCACTCTACCCAGGGTGACAGCTTGAGGCTGTCTCCAAAAAAGAAAAAGGAAAAGTCATGTCTGACCACTACACGACTATTAAGCAACTAAAATTAAAAAGACTGACCGTCCCAAGTACTGGATGTGGAGCAATGAAAAGTCTTCAACACTGCTGGTGGGAATATAAAATAGAATAAGCACTTTGAGAAACAGTTGACAACTAAAAAGTTTAACCCCCAAAATTAAACATATAGCTTTCATATGACCTTGCCATTCCATTCCAAAATATTTACCCAAGATAAATGAAAGCATATGTCCATTCAAAGGCCAATGTTCATAGCAGCTTTATCTGTCAAAACTAAGTTTTGAAAACAACAAACATACCAACAGTGAATGGATCAACTGTGGTATATTCATGCCATAGAATACTGCAGAGCAAAACAAAAAACCTACTGACTGAATCACTTAAATAGCTACTGATACAAGGACAATGAACATCAATGAATCTCAAAAGGATTGTGTTGAGTAAAAGCAGCCAGATGGGCTCGGCACCTGTAGCTCAGCAGCTAGGGCACCAGCCACATACACCAGAGCTGGCAGGTTCAAATCCTTCCCGGGCCTACCAAACAACAGTGACAAATACAACAAAAAAAGAAGCCGGGAGTTGTGGCAGGCACCTGTAGTCCCAGCTACTCGGGAGGCTGAAGCAAGAGAATCGCTTAAGCCCAAGAGTTTGAGGTTGCTGTGAGCTGTGTGACGCCACAGGAGTCTACTGAGGGCGACATAGTGAGACTCTGTTTCAAAAAAAAAAAATGTAGGCAGATGAAAAATAATAACAGTTCATACTATATGATTTCATTTATGTAAAATTCTTTAAAATGTAAATGAGCTTACAGCGACAGAAAGCAACTCAGTGGTTGCTTGGGGATATGGAGGCAGGAAGGAGCAGGAAGAAGGGATTATAAACCAGAACAAGGAAACTGGGGCAAACGACATGCTCATTTGATTCTGGTAATAAACTCACAAGTTTATACCTGAACCAAAACTTACGAAATTGCATACTTTAAACACGTGTTTTTTTGTTTGTTTGTTTTTTTTTTTTGCAGTTTTTGGCTGGGGCTGGGTTTGAACCTGCCACCTCTGGCATATGGGGTCAGTGCCCTACTCCTTTGAGCCACAGGCGCTGCCCCCTAAACACGTGTGTTTTATTGTATATCAATGATACCTCCAGAGAGTTATTTTAAAAAACTTGATGTCTGGAATAGGAGGCCACATCCTCTCAATGTCACTGACTGATGTGGCACATAGTAGGACAAATAGCTCCTTCAGTTTGGTTGCTATTCTCCTTATTGATGGAGCCCAAGTTTATGTAAGCTTTTATAGTAGCTATATCACTGTACTTTAAGTTTAGCAAAAATTCCAAGAGCTTAGGCTGGGGGCAGTGGCTCACACCTGTAATCCTTGCACTCTAGGAGGCCGAGATGGGTGGATTGCCTGAGCTCACAGGTTCAAGACCAGCTTGAACCACCTCGAGACCTCGTCTCTAAAAATAGCTGGTACTGGCTCGGTGCCTGTGGCTCAACGGGCTAAGGCGCCAGCCACGTACACCTAAGCTGGAGGGTTCGAATCCAGCCCGGGCCCGCCAAACAACAATGACGGCTACAACCAAAAAATGGCCAGGCTTTGTGGCAAGCGCCTGTAGTCCTAGCTACTCTACTTGGGAGAGGCAAGAGACTCACTTGAGCCCAGGAATTGGAGATTGCTGTGAGCTGTGATGTCACAGCACTCTATCTAGGGTGACAGCTTGAGGCTCTGTCTCAAAAAAAAAAAAAAAAGCTGGTACTCTGCCAGGCGCCGGGAGTTGCAGTTACTTGGGAGGCTGAGGCAAGAGAATCATTTGAGCCCAAGAGTTTGAGGTTGCTGTGAACTATGATGCCACGGCACTCTATGGAGGGTAACAAAGTGAAACTCTGTCTCCATTTAATAAATAAATAAATAAATAAATTCCAAGAGCTTAATGTTATGAACGTTGACAAGCCAGGTCTCCCCAACTTTTTCTTTTTTTTTTTTCTTTTTTTGAGACAGAGCCTCAAGCTGTCACCCTGGACAGAGTGCTGTGGCATCACAGCTCACAGCAACTTCCAATTCCTGGACTCAAGTGAGTCTCCTGCCTCCACCTCCCAAGTACTGGGACTACAGGCGCCCGCCACAACTCCCAGCCATTTTTTGGTTGCAGCTGTCATTGTTTGGCGGGCCAGGGCTGGATTCGAACCTGCCAGCTCAGGTGTACATGGCTGGCGCCTTAGCCCCCAACTTTTTCTTTTTTGTTTAACACAGTGTCTCAAGCTGTCACCCTGGGTAGAGTGCTGTGGCATCACAGCTCACAATAACCTCAAACTCTTGGGTTCAAGCGATTCTCCCGCCTTAGCCTCCCAAGTAACTGGGACCGCAGGTGCCCGCCACAATGCCCAGCCATTTTTTTTGGTTGTAGTTGTCATTGTCGTTTGGCAGGCCCAGGCTAGATTCGAACATGCCAGCTCTGGTATATGTGGCTGGTGCCCTAGCTGCTTGAGCTACACGTGCCAAGCCACCCAAACTTTGATGTGAATTGTGTCAAGGTTATTTATCCCTTCAATGTTGTAGTTGTAATGGAATAGGAGTTGGCATAGTGTGGTAGAAAGAGTATGAACTCTGGTGTTAGACTCTTGATTGGAAAAAACCTCAAGGTGGGTAAATCATTTAACTTCTCTGAGGCTCCATTTCTTCTGTGAAGTCAGTTAATATTTTTGATCTTATAGAGGTGTGACATTAAAATGATGCATAAAGGAAAGGAACTTAAAGACCATGTGTGGTGGCTCATATCTATAATTCCAGCACTTTGGGAAGCTTAGGTACTAGGATCACTTGAGACCAGGAGTTCAAGATCAGCCTGGGCAACATGGTGAGACCCTTCTCTAAAAAATAATAATAATAATAATAATAATAATAGGGCAGCTCCTGTGGCTCAGTGGGTAGGGCGCCGGCCCCATATACCAAGGGTGGCGGGTTCAAACCCAGCCCCGGCAGAACTGCAACAACAACAAAAAAATAGCTGGGCATTGCAGTGGGCGCCTGTAGTCCCAGTTATTCGGAAGGCTGAGGCAAGAGAATTGCCTAAGCCCAGGAGTTGGAGGTTGCTGTGAGCAGTGTGACACCACGGCACTCTACTGAATGTGATAAAGTGAGACTCTGTCTCTACAAAAAATAATAATAATAATAATGATAAATAAATATATTAGCCAGGCGTGGTTGTGCCAGTAGTCCTAGCTACTTGGGAGGCTGAGGTAGAAAGATCTCTGGAGTTCAGGAGTTTGAGGCTGTAGCGACCTGTGATTGTGCTACTGTACTCCAACCTAGGAGACAGAGTGAGACCCTGTTTCCGAAATAAATAAACACATAAGGAAACACACTTAGCACACTGCTCAGCCTGTCATGGCACTCATTGAAGAGAAGCTAATTTTATAATTCCCTTACTCCTGCTTGTCACAACATTTTAAAATCTTCAGTCTGTGTATGCCAGACCTCTCATAACCTCCCTATGTTTGATTAGCAGGCCTGCATACCTGTATTGGAATTTCTAACATAAACATTGAAATGGGCCAAGTTTAGACCTGTCCTAAGGCACATCACCATTGAGTTTTTTCCAGATCCCCGGGTTGGGAGCAATGAGTTCAGTACCACATTTTAAAGTATGACAGTTGGCTTTGCGCCTGTGGCTCAACGGGCTAAGGCGCCAGTCACGTACACCTGAGCTGGAGGGTTCGAATCCAGCCCGGGCCCGCCAAACAACAATGACGGCAGCAACCAAAAAAAAAAAAAATGGCCGGGCATTGTGGCGAGTGCCTATAGTCCCAGCTACTTGGGAGGCAGAGGCAGGAGACTCGCTTGAGCCCAGGAATTGGAGGTTGCTGTGAGCTGTGATGCCACAGCACTCTATCCAGGGTGACAGCTTGAGGCTCTGTCTCAAAAAAAATAAAAATAAAAAATAAAGTATGACAGTTAATGTGCTGGCTAGTGTAGATGTCAGAGGAGTATGGGATGAGATTAAAAGTGGAGCAACAGCTGTGGAAAACAGTATGTGCCTCCTCAAAAAATCAAACAGTTACCATGTGATCTAACAACTCCATTTCTAACTGAAAGTAGGGACTCAAACACATATTTGTTTGTACACCCATGTTCATAACTGCATCATTCACAAAAACCAAAAGGTAGAAGCAACCCAAGTGTCCAAAAGATGAATGGATAAATCAGATGTGGCACATATCATCAAATATTGTTCATCTTTAGAAAGGAAGAGACGTGTGGCGCCTGTGGCTCAAAGGAGTAGGGCGCCGGCCCCATATGCTGGAGGTGGTGGGTTCAAACCCAGCCCCGGCCAGAAACTGCAAAAAAATAATAATAATAATAAATAAATAAATAAAATAAAAATAAAAAGGAAGAGATGTCTGACATGTGCTACAACATGGATGAACCTTGAAGACACCATGGGAAGTGAAATAGGCCAGACACAAGGACAAAAGCAGGATGATTCTGCTCACCTGAGGTACCTACCCAGGAAGCAGAGGGTAGAATGGTGGATGTCGGGGCTAGAGGGAGCAGGCAATAGGGAGTTATTATTATTTTTTATTTTTTATTTTTATTTTTGGGACAGAGTCTCACTTTTTTGCCCTCAGTAGAGTGCCATGGCATCACAGCTCACAGCAACCTCAAACTCTTGGGCTCAAGCAATTCTCTTGCCTCAGCCTCTCAGGTAGCTGGGACTCCAGGTGCCTGCCACATGCCCAGATATTTTTAGAGACAGGGTCTCACTCTGGCTCAGGCTGGTCTTGAACCTGTGAGCTCAGGCAATCCATCTGCCTCGGCCTCCCAGAGTACCAAGATTACAGGCGTGAGCCACTGCATGAGCCAGAGCTATTGTTTAATGGATGTAAAGTTTCAGTTTGGGAAACTGAAAAAGTTCTAGAGACGAATGGTGGTGATGGTGGCCCAATAATGTGGATGCCACTGAATTATACATCTAAGAATGGTTTAAATGGCAAGCTTTATATTATGTATATTTTACAATGATTTACAAAGGAAAGAGGTGGCTCGGCGTCTGAGGCTCAACGGGCTAAGGCACCAGCCACGTACACCTGAGCTGGCGGGTTCGAATCCAGCCCGGCCCGCCAAACAACAGTGACGGCTGCAGCCAAAAAAATGGCCGGGCGTTGTGGCGGGCGCCTGTAGTCCCAGCTACTTGGGAGGCAGAGGCAGGAGACTTGCTTGAGCCCAGGAATTGGAGGTTGCTGTGAGCTGTGATGCCGTGGCTCTCTATCCAGGGTGACAGCTTGAGGCTCTGTCTCAAAAAAAATAAATAAATAAAAAATAAAAAGGAAAGAGGCTACTCGGGAGACAGGCAGGAGGATTGCTTGTGCTTAGGAGTTTGAGGTTGCTGTGAGCTAGGCTAACACCATGCCAGGGCACTGCTAGCCTGGGGCAACAGAGTGAGAGTCTGTCTCCAAAAAAAAAAGTGGGGGGAGGGGAGGAGGGAGCGATAGCTTGCTTAGTTGTAGGGAGGGCCTGGCTGTGGGCTGGCTCAGCCGAGCTGAGCTGAGTTGGAGAACAGGCTCATCTTGTCAGAATGGGAGTTGACAAGAAAGGAGGCTGGCATGCCCTGCTGAGCCTTCAAGTCCAGGTGGAGAAACTGGGATTTAAGATCTTCACTGACTCACCCAACGGAGTTAAGCCCTTGTCTCCTGGTTAACTACCAGTGTCCTCGGGATGGAGTGCTCCAAGATCTCTCTAGCTAGCACATTGGGTTAAGTGGATGGTTTGCTTGTCAGCCGTCAGTAGTGGATTTACCATCAGAGTGAGTGCAAGTGGTGCAGGACGCTGGGTGGGTAAGTCTCAATGAGAAAGGTCTTCAGTGTCCTAGGAGTGCACCTCCCCGGGCTTGTATTGTGATTTCTCCATTCCTGTGCAGGGTGCCCTGAACTGTTCTGTGCCTAAGTTTCCTCATCTGCAAACTGGGGATAATGAAGTGTCCTTATATAACAGGGATGACAGGGATGGAAAAAATAAACAAAACCCTAGCAGGCTAAGGTTGGTTACCTTTCTTGCCTGCCAAGGAGGAAGGCTGTCCGCTGGTCTGTTTGGATGCTGTTTTAGGTGAAGGCGACACAGGGAAAAGACCAGAGTGGGTCACCTTTCTTTAAATAAGAAAGAATCAGGGGGCAGGAGGAGGAAGAGATCAGCAGAACTAGGTTGGAGTATGGGGTGTGGGAGGAGATAGGCCATGCAGCTATGCTGAGGAGTGGCGCTCAGGGAGGGAGATGGAAGACCTTGTGTGTGGGGGGGTGGGGGGGTGGTTTTCAGTTTTTGGCTGGGGCCAGGCTTGAACTCACCACCCCTGGCATATGGGGCCAGCGCCCTACTCCTTGAGCCACAGGCACCGCCCAGCCCTTGCGTGTTTTGTGATGGTTTCCTCTTTGTGCTTCCTCAGGTGTTTCTTGGAAAAGACTTGCCATGATGCTTTCCAATAGTGTTGGAATCTGAGCTTCCTTTGAATGCTGGGATGGGACTCCGGGTAGCCCAATATATCCAGTTATGCTCACCAAATGACACATTGCAGGGCTCAACCAATGCTCAGTTATCCTGAGAGCTGGAGCGATGAGGGTTGGTATCTTCAAAGAGCAGACAGAAGCCCTTCCTGATCAACTAGGCCGCTAAGCTAGATTAAAGGAGTACTGAGCCCCCCAGCCCTTCCTCTCTCTAGAGCTATACTATTCAATATGGTAGTCATTAGCCACATATATTTACATTTTAATTTAAAAAAGTTTTTAAGGGGCTCAGCGCCTGTAGTTCAGTGAGTAGAGCACCTGCCACATACACTGAGGGGGGCAGGTTTGAGCCTGGCCCCGGGCCTGCTAAACAACAATGACAACTGCAATCAAAAAACAGGGCAGTGCCTGGCTCAGTGGGTAGGGCACCAGCCCCAAATACTGAGGGTGGTGGGTTCAAGCCCAGCCCTAGCCAAACTGCAACAAAAAAATAGGCAGGCATTGTGGCAGGCGCCTGTAGTCCCAGCTCTCAGGAGGCTGAGGCAAGAGAATTGTCTAAGCCCAGGAGTTAGCGGTTGCTGTAAGCCGTGTGCGCCACGGCACTCTACTGAGGGCAAGAAAGTGAGATTCTGTCTCTACAAAAGAAAAAAAGAAAAAAAAAATAGCCAGGTGTTGTGGTGGGCGCCTGTAGCCCCAGCTACTCAGGAGGCTAAAGCAAGAGAATTGCTTAAGTCCAAGAGTTTGAGGTTGCTATGAGCTGTGACGCCATGGCACTACCCAGGGTGACATAATGAGACTCTGTCTCTCTCTCTCTCTCTCTCTCTCTCTCTCTCTCTATATATATATATATAATTTATTTATTTGTTTTGAGATAGAGTCTCAAGCTGTCACCCTGAGTAGAGTGCCATGGCGTCGTAGCTTACAGAAGCCTTCAACCGCCAACTTGGGCTCAAGCCATCCTCTTGCCTCAGTTTTTCTACTTTTTTTTTTTTTTTTTTTTGTTGGAAAGGTCTTTTTTAGGGGGGAAGCTGCAGAGCAGCATTTAGGAGGAGGGGAGAGAGAGAGAGAAACGGGGGAAGAGAGGAGAAAGAGAGAAGGGAGGGAAGGGAGGGAGGGAGAGAGAGAGACACAAGACACGCGGGGGAAGAAAGAGAAAAGAGCTTTTTTTTTTTGAGACAGAGCCTCAAACTGTCACCCTGGATAGAATGCTGTAGCATCATAGCTCACAGCAACCTCCAATTCCTGGGCTCAAGCGAGTCAGTCTCCTGCCTCTGCCTCCCAAGTAGCTGGGACTACAGGCGCCCGCCACAAGGCCCAGCCATTTTTTGGTTGCAGCCGTCATTGTTGTTTGGCGGGCCGGGCTGGATTCGAACCCGCCAGCTCAGGTGTACGTGGCTGGCTCCTTAGCCCATTGAGCCACAGGCGCTGAGCCAAGTTTTTCTATTTTTAGAAGAGATGGGGTGTCGCTTTTGCTCAGGCTGGTCTCAAACTCATGAGCTCAAGCAATCCACTTGCCTTGGCCTCCCAGAATGCTAGGGTTACAGGTGTGAGCCGCCACAACCAGCCAAAAAAATTTTTTTCTTTTAATTAAAATCTAGTTCTCAATTGCACTTAGCCACACAGCAAGTGCTTGATAGCCAAATGTTGCTACCAAAGTGGATGAGGCAGATACAGAATATAGATAGTAGGACCTCCATGGTTGACCGCCTCTTTAGTTGACCTAATTTTCATAGACTGGACATGTGCTGCATGTATTATCAGTACAGGAGGCCGAGTTCCTTATGTTGACCACCTCTGAATGTTGACCAGTTTGCTCTAGTCCCTTATCCGGTCAACTTACACAGATTTTACTGTATTTCCATCAGCATAGAACATTCAATTGGACAGCATTACTCTAGAAAGATGATGAAAAAGCCCATATAGGTTGGTTTGTTTATACCCTGACTTGTTCCTCAAAGCTTGTCAGGCAGCTGAAGACA
Organism: Perodicticus potto; assembly: GCA_963574655.1. Lineage (NCBI taxonomy): Eukaryota > Metazoa > Chordata > Mammalia > Primates > Lorisidae > Perodicticus > Perodicticus potto. The sequence goes on along the minus strand of CAUYRH010121824.1, from coordinate 15,721 downwards.
CCCCAAGGCCACCAGACCAGTGTGCTGGAGACAGGGGAAGGCTGGCGTGTGGGCTGAACTGGGTCAGGAGTAGAGCTACTGAGAGAAGCCAGGCACCAGTGGGCTGAACTCCAGGGCACAGATAGGAAATGGGAGGGAAGGCGGAGGTGGGGATGTCATGGGAGTGAGTGTCAAAGGACAAGGCCGTGTGCAATCAGAGGTTGAGCAATGAGAACACTGTGACAACAGGCTCCCAGTTCCTCTTAGCAGTGTATAGTTTTCTGACCTGTTTAATCAAGGAGTCCCCTGTGCCCTGCTGTTCTCAGATATAGATTCCAAATTCCAGCTAATCAGCTGCAATTAAAGGATATTATTAGGTGCAAGTTCTGACTTGCAGCCCCACAGGTAGGATGCCAGTCCTGGATCCCTGCATGCCACCCGCTGGCATGTTTTGAGCAGCTTCATCAGAGGTGGCAGGGCCTAGAAGCATCCTTGCTGGTGGTGGGGGGCATAGGTGGAGAGGCTGCAGGGAGACAAGCCCTGGTGCCACCCTATGTACTTTCAAAGCAAAGATCCTCTCCAAGGATGGATTCTTTTCAAGGGAAAATCAGAGTTTAAAAAATGTTTACTAAATTTGACTTTGTTTTTTTGTTTTTGTTTTTGTTTTTTCAGACAGAGTCTCACTTTGTTGCCCTTGGTAGAGTGCCCTGGCATCACAGCTCACAGCAACCTCCAGCTCTTGGGCTTAAGCGATTCTCTTGCCTCAGCCTCCCGAGTAGCTGGGACCACAGGCGCCTGCCACAATGCCCAGTTTTTTGTTGTTGCTGTTGCAGTTGTCACTGCTGTTTTAGCTGGCCAGGGATGGGTTCAAACACGCCACCCTTGGTACATTGGGCCAGCGCCCTCCCCACTAAGCCACGGTGCTGCCCCACTAACTTTTTTTTTTTTTTGTAGAGACAGAGTCTCACTTTATTGCCCTCGGTAGAGTGCTGTGGCATTACAGCTCATAGGAACCTCCAACTCCTGGGCTTAGGCGAGTCTCTTGCCTCAGCCTCCCGAGTAGCTGGGACTACAGGCTGCCACCACAACGCCTGGCTATTTCTTTTTGTTGCAGTTCAGCCAGGGCCGGGTTTGAATCCACCACCCTCAGTTTATGGGGCCAGCGACCTACTCACTAAGCCACAGGTGCCACCCTTGCCCCACTAACTTTGACTTTGTCTGAAAATCCTAAACTTACATTAAGTTGATTTTAATTTGGGCCGGGCGCAGTGGCCATGCCTATAATCCTAGTACTCTGGGGGGCTGAGGCAGGAGGATCCCTGGAACTCAGAAGTTTGAGTCCAACAAGAGCAGGGGTGAAGAGGGCCTGGGGGTGGCTCTGGAGTCCTTTGGTGAGCCTAGATAACCTCAGGAAATCACTCGTCCTCCATGTAAAAAGAAAGTGAGACCCCATCTCTACTCTAAATATAAAAAATTAGCCTGGTGGTGTGGCAGTGCCTGTAGTTTCAGCTACTTAGAGGCTGAGGTAGGAGGATCACTTGAACCCAGGAGTTTGAGGTTGTTGTGAGTTAAGCTAATGCCATGCCAGGGCACTGCAGCCTGGGCAACAGAGTGAGACTTTGTCTGGGAAAAAAAAAAAAAAGATGATTTTAATTTAATCTTTGTTGGGAAATTTGTAGATATCACAAAGTGGGATTGGAGTGCCAAGGTGAGCAGCTTCTTATTGCTTAGTTTGAATAATGCATTCTGTTAAGTTTTATTTTTACTTTTTCTTTCTCTTTTTGAGACAGAGTCTTACTTTGTCGCTCACTTTGTTGGGTGTCATGGTGGGCACCTGTCATTCTAGCTACTTGGGAGGCTGAGGCAAGAGCATTGTTTGAGTCCAGAAGTTTGAGGTTGCTGTGAGCGATGACGCCAAGCACTCTACCCAGGGCACAGAGTGAGACTCTGTCTAAACAAACAAAAAAAAAGATCCACAGTTCTTTACCTGAAAGCCTGGAGGCCAGTTTTCAGAATTCAGAATTTTTCATCGGTTACAAAGGAGCTGTGGGGCGGTGTCTGTGGCTCAGGGAGTAGGGCGACGGCCCCATATACTGAAGGTGGCGGGTTCAAACCTGGCCTTGGCCGAACAGCAAAAAAAAAACTAGCCGGGCGTTGTGGCAGGCGCCTGTAGTCCCAGCTACTCGGGAGGCTGGCACAAGAGAATCGCCTAAGCCCAGGAGTTGGAGGTCGCTGTGAGCTGTGTGACGCCACGGCACTCCACTGAGGAGTCTCCACTGAGACTCTGTCTCTATGAAAAAAAGAAAGAAAGAAAGGAGCTGTGGAGGCTTGGCGCCTGTAGCTCAGCAGCTACGGCACCAGCCACGTACACCTGAGCTGGCAGGTTTGAATCCAGCCCAGGCCCGCCGAACAACAATGATGGCTACAACCAAAAAATGGCTGGGTGTTGTGGTGGGCGCCTGTCCCAGCTACTTGGGAGGCAGAGGCAGGAGACTCACTTGAGCCCAGGAATTGGAGGCTGCTGTGAGCTGTGATGCCACCGCACTCTATCCAGGGTGACAGCTTGAGGCTCTGTCTCAAAAAAATAAATAAAAAATAAATAAATAAATAACAAACAATGACAATTACAACAAAAAAAATAGCTGGGCATTATATCAGGCGCCCATGGTCTCAGGTACTTGGGAGGCTGAGGCAAGAGAATAGCTTAAGCCCAAGAGCTTGAGGTTGCTGCGAGCTGTGAGGCCACAGCACTCTACCAAGGGCAACATAGTGAGACTCTGCCTCAAAAAAAGAAAGGAATCGTGGAGAGTATGTATGTGATAAAATACTCCCAGCTGGATCTGGGGCAGCACCTGGTAAACACAATGTTTTTGAGCAAAGTCAATGAATATTCACATAGTAAGTGCTATAAATAAAGGCTGGAAATAGTCTCACATCAGTTGAGACCGATTTTCTTGCCAAATGAGTTAACATTAGGTTAAGTTTTATAGTCAGATGAGTTGTAAGACTTGGCTTAGCATATGAAATTGAATTTTGAGATTGACAATAAGGGGTAGTTGACCTGTTGCTTCTGAATGGCCTTTGGCTCTAGGGGAGACCAATATACTGAGAAGTTCTCCACTCAGATGGACGATCACAGGTACCAGATGTCCCATGGGTGTATGTGTCAAGCTGGGTCCTCCAGGAGCAGCCTCTCCTGGCCAGGGCTCTCAGAGGGGCCAGACATGAAGTCCTGACCGTGAAAGCACATCTTTGCTGTGTGTATGTGCATTTGGGTGTTTTTCTAGGATCTCCACTTTTGCTTAGATTTTCAAAAGAAATTTGCTACACAATAAGGTCAAGAGTAAAGTAGGGCTTAGCCCGAGCAGAGCCTCAGCTATGGAGCTGGGTTTGTTTCTAAGGAACATGAGGCTCTGATGAGGGACATTTCAGTTTCAATGATTGATTAAGGAGGGAGGAGAGAAGGGGCAAACACTGGAGAGATTTAAGGTATGGAGAAAAATGGGGCAAGAGGAGAAGTTAAAGTGAGTTGGGGGAAGCCAAGATGGGAATGCATACCGCCCCCATGTAGAACTGAGCATGGGAGAGATTATCCCAGGGATTTAGGGCCATGTCTTCAGTGTAGGAGCCTGTGTGGAGCACCTACTATATGCAAGGCACTGGGGATACAAAGATGAATAAGATCTGCTCCCCATCAAGGAAGACACGCACACATCCAGGAGCAGCCTAAGAGGGCAGGCCACAGGCTCCAGACCTTTTGGTTTCTTTCCTCCACCCGTGATCAAAACGCCTGGGTCTTAGGAAGATGTTCATTACACAGATGGGTTCACAGATGTGTGTTACCGTGTTATTTATAACAGCCTAAGAAATGTTGTTTTTCACTGCAATCCCCAAGGCCCAGTGCCATAGATGTGCTCAAGAAATGCACAAACTAAAGACTCACAGATCATAGATCTCACTTCCATCCTCTTTGATGCCTTTTTGTGGTAGACCTCTTCCGTACTCTATAGGACTGGATGAGGAACTGGGGAAAAAGCAATAGGGACCCTGGCACCTGAGAGTTAAAATGGTCTTTAACATGAGCAACAGTCCTATTTCTTGGAATATTTCTGTACATCAAAGATGGAAGAATAAGGATGCTCATCATCATGAGTTACTTGTAATAGCAACAAGTTGAAAGCAACCATAATATTCACCCACTGAAGAATGCTGAGCACAACTATGGCATATGCAGGCAGTCAGCTTCTATGCAGCCGTGATGAATGATGCATTTCCTACATGACGTTCCACAGCCCCAAGCCTCAGGAGGGTCTCTCATGGGATTCCATAGTGAAATATGTTTAAGAAATGCTGGTCTTCTCTTGATGATTCAGAACACACGTTAGTAAATTAAAGACTACAAGAAGTCCTTCAGGAAAGAGGCTCATTTAAGTGGGCGTAAGCCAAAGCGTCCCAAACAGTTGGTGAGGGACTCCCAATTAATAGCAAAATGGTCCCAGTGTTCTGTGGACCCAAAGACAGTTTAACAAATACTGGTACAGCAGATAAGTAGAAAGAGCTGAGTGAAAAATGCAGATTATGAGAGTCTTTGCAGCATGATTTAAACAAACAAACACAAACAAACTTATCTATTTATTTGAAAAAAGTCTAGTAGAATGCACCCCAAAACTTTAATAATGGTTAAGGTGGTGGGATTATAGGGGATTTTTATTTTCTACTTTCTTCGTAGCTTACTCATCTTTTAGCGTATTCAGGTTTTCTAAATTGTCCTTCATCACTGTGTGTGTGTGTATATATAGATAGATAGATATAGATATAGTTTTTTTGTTTGTTTGTTTGTTTTTTGAGACAGAGCCTCAAGCTGTCGCCCTGGTAGAGTGCCATGGCATCACAGCTCACAAAAACCTCCAGCTCCTGGGGTCAAGCGAGTCTCCTGACTCCGCCTCCCAAGTAGCTGGGACTACAGGCGCCTGCCACAATGCCCGGCTATTTTTTGCTTGCAGCCACCATTGTTGTTTGGCGGCCCGGGATGGATTCGAACCTGCCAGCTCAGGTGTATGTGGCTGGCGCCTTAGCAGCTTGAGCCACAGGCGCCGAGCCTATATACATAGTTTTTAAGAGATGGGAGTCTTGCAATGTTGTCCGGGCTGGAGTAGTGGCTATTCACAGACATTGTCTTAGCGCATTGCAGCCTCCTGGTCTCCTGGTCTCAAATGATCTTCACACCTCAGCCTCCCTGCTGAGTAGCTGGGACTATCCATGCTCCATCAAACCCTACTTTCTATAACTTTTATAATTAGTGGAGGAAAAAACCTGGTTGTCAAGAAAATGATCCAGAGCCAGCTGAAGGTGCTTCCTTTGCACTGCAGCGCTGAGAGGAGCCGAGGCTTCCAGCTCCCAGAGGAGGCCAGGCCCTTATTTAGGCAGAGACATCCCGAGCTCACATTCCAGTGGGAATCCTTCCCAGAGCATTCCTCTTCCAGCTCTGTGGCAGCCAGCTGCAGCCCGGCTGCTCCCTCTCGGGGCCTCCCTCTCCTTTGGTAGCAGCCGCCACTGGCTCAGGCCAGGCTGCACATCTGGACCTCGTTATGGGCCACCAGCACCAAAGCAGACACATCTGGCCGCCGAGACACAAAGTGCACGGCAGGGCAGCAGAGGGGAAGGGGCACGTCAGGACAGGGCCGCCCGTGCAGGCTCTGAGGCAGCCAGGGCTCCTCCAAGACGTCTGGATGTGGGAAGGCAGTGGGCGGCCGGCTGCAGACGGTGGTGCGCTGCTGCCTGGGCTGTCCTTGCTTGCAGGGAGTCCGAGGCCCACAGAGGCTTTTCAGACTGAAGGGGGCCAGCTGGGAGGAGAGGCTCAGGACTTCAAGTGCAGTGCTCCTGCCCTCAGGGAGGCCTTGAGCCAGGTCCTGGGGGCAGCTTGGGGCACACTAGAAAGAACTACACAGGAATGAGGTTGCCCAGCCTTGTGGTGGCTGCAGGTCAGAATACCCATTGTTTTTTTTTTTTTTTTTTTTTTTTGAGAGAGAGCCTCAAGCTGTCACTCTGGGTAGAGTGCTGTAACATCACAGCTCACAGCAACCTCCAACTCCTGGGCTGAAGCGAGTCTCCTGCCTCTGCCTCCCAAGTAGCTGGGACTACAGGCGCCCACCACAACGCCCGGCTAATTTTTTAGTTGCAGCCGTCATTGTTGTTTGGTGGGCCCGGGCTGGATTCGAACTTGCCAGCTCAGGTGTATGTGGCTGGTGCCTTAGCTGCTTGAGTGAGCCACAGGGGCCGAGCCCCACAATATCCATTTTTGAAGTTGGAGGAAGGGAGGCAAAATGAAGCATGAAACGAACTTATCTGCTGCCTGTTGCCTTTTCCTTCCACCAGGACCTGCCCAGGTCCCTGGCTCTACCTCTGTGGTGACATTATTTTTCCCCTTGGGTGCTTGCAAATCTAAGGCTTTAGTGGCCTTGCCAGGTCTTTTCTTGAGACAGCAGCAGATGCTCCTAAGATCCTTTCCAAAGCCAGGCAGAGAGCAAAGAAATCAACCAGCCAATACCACGTAAGACCCTATCATGTCAGCCCCAGCTGTTCCTCAAGTCTGGCCTGTGTGGGTGGCACCCCGTTATCATTGGAGCCCACTCCAGTCTCCTGCCTCCTCTCAGCCACCTGTCCTTGCCTGTGCAGTTAGTGGGTCTATGTACCCACATCAGGAAAAGAGTCAGAAGGATCTAGTGGCTGCCAGCCATAAAGGTAGAAGCTCAGGATGACTGCAGAAAGCTCAAGGCTTCGAGGTAAACAGATGGAACCAAAATCCAGCTATACAACCCCTTTGAACACTAGTTTCCTCATCCATAGGTGAGGATTCTGTCTCTCTCGCTCTCTCTTTTTTTTTTGAGACAGAGCCTCAAGCTGTCACCCTGGATAGAGTGCGGTGGCATCACAGCTCACAGCAACCTCCAATTCCTGGGCTCAAGCGAGTCTCCTGTCTCCGCCTCCCAAGTAGCTGGGACTACAGGCACCTGCCACAACGCCTAGCCATTTTTTGGTTGCAGCCGTCATTGTTGTTTGGCGGGCCCGGGCTGGATTCGCACCCCCCAGCTCAGATGTATGTGGCTGGCACCTTAGCCCGTTGAGCCACAGGCGCCAAGCCATCTTTTTTTTTTTTTTTGAGACAGAGTCCCAAGCTGTCGCCCTGAGTAAAGTACCATGGTCTCACAACTCACGGCAACCTCCAACTCTTGGGCTTTAACGATTCTCTTGCCTCAGCCTCCCAAGTAGCTGGGGTTACAGGCGCCCGCCCCAATGACCAGATATTTTTTTTGTTGCAGTTGTCATTGCTGTTTAGCTGGCCCAGACCAGGTTCGAACTGCGAACCTTGATGTATGTGGCTGGTGCCCTACCCACTGAGCTACGGGCACTGCCTGAGGATCCTGTCTCTTACAGAACAATTTTAAATTCTGTAATAGAGGCTCGATGTCTGTGTTCAGTGGTTAGGGCGCCAGCCACATACACTGGGCCTGCTAACCAACAATGACAATTACAACAAAATATAGCTGAATGTTGTGGCAAGCGCCTGTAGCCCTAGCTACTTGGGAGGCTGAGGCAAGAAAATTGCTTAAGCCCAAGAGTTTGAGGTTGCTGTGAGCTGTGACTTCACGGCACTCTACCGAGGGCGACATAGTAAGACTCTATCTCAAATAAATAAATAAATTCTGTAATAGAAATATGACAGAGGTATGTTTCTCCAACATAAATACAATGTAATGACATATGTAATTTGGGGGTATTTCACACTTTTCATTTTGAAATAATTTTAGATTTATAGAAAAGTTGCAAAGACAATACAGTAAGTTCCAGTAAACCCTTCACCTACTTCTCCTAAGGTTAACATCTTGCATAACCAAGGTACCTTTGCCAAAATTCAGAAATTAACATTGGCACAACACTGTTAACTAAACTACAGACTTTTCAGATTTTACCAGATTTTCCAACACATATGCGATTTAAATTTTCTATTAGCCACATTAAAAAAAAGGTAAAGAAGGGTGGCACCTGTAGCTGAGCGAGTAGGGGCGCTGGCCTCATATACCGAGGGTGGCGGAGTTCAAACCCAGCCCCCGCCAAAGTGCAACAAAAAAAATACCCAGGCGTTGTGGTGGGCGCCTGTAGTCCCAGCTTACTCAGGAGACTGAGGTAAGAGAATCGCCTACGCCCAAGAGCTGGAGGTTGCTATGAGCTGTGACACCACAGCACTCTACTGAGGGTGACAAATTGACTTCAAAGTGACCTAAAAAAAAAAAAGGATAAAGAAAAAAGTGATAAGGCTCGGGGCCTGTGGCTCAAGTGGCTAAGTCACCAGCCACGTACACCTGAGCTGGCGGGTTTGAATCTAACCTGGGCCCACCAAACAACAATGATGACTGCAACCAAAAAAAAAAAAAAAAAATAGCCAGGCGTTGTGGCGGGTGCCTGTAGTCCCAGCTACTTGGGAGGCAGAGGCAGGAGACTCGCTTGAGCCCAGGAATTGGAGGTTGCTGTGAACTGAGATGCCATGGCACCCTATCCAGGGTGACAGCTTGAGGCTCTGTCTCAAAAAAAAAAAAAAAGAAAAGAAAAAAGAAGAAAAGATAACATTAGGGCAGCGCCTGTGGCTCAAAGGAGTGGGGCGCCAGCTCCATATTCCGGAGGTGGCAGGTTCAAACCCAGCCCTGGCCAAAAACTGCAAAAATAAATAAATAAATAAATAAATAAATAAATAAATAAATAAATAAATAAATAAAAAGATAACATTAGCTCGGCGCCTGTGGCTCAATGGGCTAAGGCGCCAGCCATGTATACCTGAGCTGGCGGGTTCGAATCCAGCCTGGGCCGCCAAACAACAATGATGGCTGCAACCAAAAATGGCTGGGCGTTGTGGCAGGCGCCTGTAGTCCCAGCTACTTGGGAGGTGGAGACAGGAGACTCGCTTGAGTCCAGGAATTGGAGGTTGCTGTGAGCTGTGATGCCACGGCACTCTATCCAGGGTGACAGCTTGAGGCTCTGTCTCAAAAAAAAAAAAAAGATAACGTTAATTTTAATAATGTATTTTATTTAACCCAATATATCCAAAATAGTGTCAGGTCAACATCAATCAATGTAAAAATATTATGAATGAGATATTTCATATTCTCTTTTTTATTCTGAGTTTTTGAAAATGGGGCAGATTTTACATTAATAGCACATCTCAATTTGAACACTAAATTTTTACTGGACAGACTTGATTTGAAGTCACACTTTTACCAAAGTCATATTTGAAGCAGTAAATTCACACATCCAGGTTGTTCTAAACAAACATAAATAAAAGTTTTCTAATAACTCAGTTGAATATCCCAGATTTTTTTTTTTTTTTTTATTAAGACTGTCCCCTGGGGTAGAGTGCTGTGGCATCATATAGCTCACAGCAACCTCAAACTCTTGGGCTCAAGCAATCCTCTTACCTCAGCTCCCCAATAGCTGGGACTACAGGAGCCCACCACAATACTGGGATAGCTTTTCTATTTTTACCAGAAATGGGATCTTGCTCTCCCTCAGGCTGGCCGCAATCCTCCTGCCTCAGCCTCCCTAGGATTACAGGCCTGAGCCACCACTCTCTGCCCCAGTATTTAAATTTAAAATACAATTAAATAAAAGATTCAGTTCCTCAGTTGTGCTAACCACTTTTCAAGTGCTCAATAGTCACATTTGGTTAGTGACTACCTTATTGGGCAGGGCAGGTTTAAAGGATTCAATGAGATAACGTATGAGAGACGGTGACTAACACGCAGTAGTGTCCAGTATACGGCGTCTCTTGTTAAGGACATGAGAGTGAGGTTGGTTTTGATTACTGGATCCATATCTGACATTTTAGAGTTACTCAGGTAGGAGATGTTTGGTTGACCCTCACCGTGCAGAATTCGCCCCATGCTGATTTGTAAACAAGTAAATAGATATGACAGAGAGAGAGAACACATTGATTTTTTTGATTGACATTGGGGGGTGGGGAGAACTGCCATGCAGTTTGTAATATTTATGTTCACAAGTTGGGACACCCTCTTTCAGTCTTGAGGTGCCTAGGAAACCTAATTAATTATGGAATTATGGAGAGCACAGCTTGTGCTAATATAGAATCAGGGCTGAGGGAGTTAGGTGTCTCGGGGGATATTTATAACAAGCTGTGGCAGTCTGGTGAGTCACTGCTTTGCTCTCCAAGAGGACACACCTGCCTCCCAGAAGGGGAGGCCGCCACACTCTGGTCAGACCCCTCTGCTTGGTCAGGACTGGACACACACGCTGTTGGGCAATCCTCCCACTTCTCTGGGCTCCCCTGGGAACTGATCATTATGACCCACCCCCTCCCCTATTTCAGTAGAATTTCCCAACAATCTCTCATTTCCCACACAGAGGCTGTGCTGTCGGGTGATGATGCTACAGACCAATTGTACCCTAGGAAATTTCATTCCAGAGATATTCCTTCTGGGAAGGTTTCCTAAGGTCAGGCCAAGCTATGCAGCCGGGCTCCAGGGCAGCCTCCAGCCAGGGCCAATTCTCCCTGGACACAGAGAGGCAAAGTCTGGAGAAGGGAAGGGGACAAACATTCATTGAGCCCCTTTCTGTGCCTTTGGGCAGGGCACTTAGCAACTCCTAGCTCACTGAATAGTCACAATAAGCTGTGAGGTGGGATTCATCATCCATGTTTTACAGACAGGGAAACTCAGGCTTAGGAGAAAGTAGCCAGGCAGGAACACACAGCCAGAATGTCCCAGAGCCAGGCTTTCAACCCAGGCTTGCCTAACACCAAAACTCTTGGTTTTTTATTGTTGTTGTTGTTGTCCTTTTTTTAAAGACAGAGTCTCCTTCTATTGCCCTCAGTAGAGTGCTGTGGTGTCATAGCTCATAGCAACCTCCAGCTCTTGGGCTTAGGTGATTCTCTTGCTTCAGCCTCCCAAGTAGCTGGGACTACAGGTGCCTGACCTGCCACAACTATTTTTTTGTTGCAGTTTGTCCGGGGTTGGGTTCGAACCTGCCACCCTTGGTATATAGGGTCAGCGCCCTACTCACTGAGCCACAGGCACTGCCTGTTGTTGTTCTTTTTTAAGGTTATCAAAAGCTATGGGACTAGTGGTATAAAACACTTTATAGATATACAAAGTGTTTATTTTTATATATGCATACACACACAAACACACTCACTTAATCCTCAAAACATTGAGTTGAGGACAAGGTTAAACAGCGAAAGGTATGTAACCACCCAATTAATACAGGGAAAAATTCTTTTTTTTTTTGAGACAGAGCCTCAAGCTGTCACCCTGGATAGAGTGCTGTGGCATCAAAGCTCACAGCAACCTCCAATTCCTGGGCTCAAGCGAGTCTCCCGCCTCCGCCTCCCAAGTACCTGGGACTACAGGCGCCCGCCACAGTGCCTGGCCATTTTTTGGTTGTAGCCGTCATTGTTGTTTGGCGGGCCTGAGCTGGATTCGAACCTGCCAGCTCAGGTGTACATGGCTGGCACCTTAGCCCGTTGAGCCACAGGTGCCGAGCCTAGGGAAAAATTCAATAGCAATTCTTACCACTACCAAAACATAAAAAACCTCCAAAAGTGGGGGAAAAGGAGAGAAAAAAGAAAATAGAACAGATGAAACTGGTAGAAAGCACAGAGTAGATATAACCCCATACATATGCGTAATTACATTAAATATAAATGGACTAAATGCTCCCATTAAAAGATAAAGATTGTCAGCATGGATAAAGGACAAATTGAAATTCTCTGACGTTAATAAATGATATAGCTAAAGCATAAGGACACAGAAAAGTTGAAGGCATAGCTAAGGTGTAAACCAGGGGCTTCTGAGGTTGTATGAACATGCTCTTTCTTCCAGATCTCAGCCTTCGGACTTGTCTCTTCCTTGCTTTGGCCTCTGTCATCCTGTGAGCTTTGGCCCAGTAGTGTGGTTTAATGGAGGGCACTCAGGCACTGGCATTAGCTGAAGCAACCATTTGACTCTGGCCTTTCTTAGGTGACCTGAGCCTCAATGTCTTCCTCTGTAAAATAGAATAAAATTCATACTCATAGGGCTGCCATAAGAATTAGAGACTAGGGCGGCGCCTTTGGTTCAGCCAGTAGGGTGCCAGCCCCATATACCGAGGGTGGTGGGTTCAAACCCAGCCCCCGCCGAACTGCATCAAAAATTAGCTGGGCGCTGTGGTGGGCACCTGTAGTCCCAGCTACTCGGGAGGCTAAGGCAAGAGAATCACCTGAGCCCAAGAGCTGGAGGTTGCTGTGAGCTGTGACTCCATGGCACTCTACTGAGGGCAATAGAGTAAGACTCTGTCTCTACAAAAAAAAAAAAAAAACAATTAGAGACTAAAGGAAAGAAAAAATTAGCAAGAGCATGTTCAGGGCATCTGGCCATAGAACTCTTATGTTTATTTTTGTTGATATTATTGTAATTTTACATGTGTCTGTGCACTAGATAAGACTCTCAGTTGTCCCTGACAGTCTGGTAGAATACTAAAACCTTTTCCTGTGTATATTTGGCAGGGGCAGTGTGTCCACTCTTCCTCTCAGGCTGAGAAATCCAAGTAGGGCCAGGGGAAAGGGTAACTCCAGGATGCCCTCTTCCTGTTTGTTTGCAAGCATGACAAATCTGTTGTTCTGTCCTTGATTAGGTCACACCCTTTCTCAGACCCTAACCTTGGCAACTTCCTACTGCCCGAGCGTCAGGGTCCCTCCAGTCTCAAAGGCCTCTGCTGTCTTGCTTTCTCCCACTTCTTCCGCCCTGGACTTGCCCCTGGAGGCAAACAACTGCTCAGCCCTCTCCCTGCATCCCGGCTCCAAACTGGGCAGCGTCTCCCCACCATTCCCACCACGGGCTTTTTTTTTTGAGACAGAGTATCATTTTGTCACCCTTGGTAGAGTGCCATGGCATCATAGCTCACAGCAACCTCCGGTTTTTTTTTTTTTTTGTAGAGACAGAGTCTCACATTATCACCCTTGGTAGAGTGCTGTGGCGTCACACAGCTCACAGCAACCTCCAACTCCTGGGCTTAGGTGATTCTCTTGCCTCAGCCTCCCGAGTAGCTGGGACTACAGGTACCCGCCACAAAGCCCAGCTATTTTTCTGTCCTGCCGAGGCTGGGTTTGAACTTGCCACCTTCGGTATATGGGGGCGGCGCCCTACTCGATGAGCCACAGGTGCCGCCCTGGTATTTTTGTTTTTTTTTTAAATTTTTTTTGTAGAGTCAGAGTCTCACTTTATGGCCTTGGGAGAGTGCCATGGTGTCACGCAGCTCATAGCAAACTCTAACTCCTGGGCTTAGGCGATTCTCTTGCCTCAGCCTCCCAAGTAGCTGGGACTACAGGCGCCCACCGCAAAACCCAGCTATTTGGCTCGGTGCCTGTGGCTCAACGGGCTAAGGCGCCAGCCACGTACACCTGAGCTGGCGGGTTTGAATCCAGCCTGGGCCTGCCAAACAACAATGACAGCTGCAACCAAACAAAAATGGCCAGGCGTTGTGGTGGGCACCTGTAGTCCCAGCTACTTGGGAGGCAGAGGCAAGAGACTCGCTTGAGCCCAGGAGTTGGAGGTTGCTGTGAGCTGTGATGCCACAGCACTCTATCCAGCGTGACAGCTTGAGAATCTGTCTCAAAAAAAAAAAACAGCTATTTTTTTGTTGCAATTTGGCAGGGGTCAGGTTTGAACCCACCACCCTCGGTATGTGGGGCCAGTGCCCTACCCACTGAGCCACAGGAGCCACCCAGCACCCTCAGCTTCTTGGGCTCAAGCAATTCTCTTGTCTCAACCTCCCGAGTAGCTGGGACTACAGGGCACTCACTACAACATCCATCTATTTTTAGAGATAGGGGTCTTACTCTGGCTCAGACTGGTCTCAACTGGTGAGCTCCGCCTGCCTCGGCCTCCCAGAGTGCTGGGGTTACAGGTATGAGCCACCTTGCCCCGCCCATCTTTCCTTTATTGTCATCAAGTTCACACTTCCTTATCTGCAATTCTGAAATCCAAAAACTCTAAAAAGTAGACGTTTTCCCCCTTAAGCTTGGTATAAATTCATTTGGCCACAAACCTGGCCTGACCTGGCATGAGGTTATTTTACGTCTTTAGCATATCTCTTACTGCTCGTATGTTTTGCTGCACAAATTTGCAGTGTTTAATTAAGGGGACTGCCCAGATCCTCCGGGGTGTTATGTAGCATCAGCACGTGCATTGTGGGACTTTTCAGCAAAGCTCTGGCCCCAGGGCTTTCAGTGAGGGGCTATGAGCCTGCCCTGATGACAACCTGAGGGCCCACCCCATTCAGGCTCCTTCTCTCACCCTCTTCACAGCCCTGTAGGGCAGGTATAAGCCACTCCATTATACAGGTGAGGATACTGAATCCCAAGGTGACAGAGCTGGGAAAGTGGCCAAGCCACGTCCTTCTGAGGCTCCAGCCTCTCCCACTTTCTCTCTCTTTGTATCAAGTTCCCCTGTTCTCAGTCTTGTTGATGCTCCTGGGACATTTGTATATAAAAATGCCTAATTTCATTCATCTGACGGTGTTTACTAAGGGCTTCTCACACTCTAACATGCACATAAAATCTTAAGATACTGGTTCTAGGCTCAGCGCCTGTGGCTCAACGGGCTAAGGCGCCAGCCATGTACACCTGAGCTGGCAGGTTCGACTCCAGCCCGGGCCTGCCAAACAATGAAGGCTGCAACCAAAAAATGGCTGGGCGTTGTGTCAGGTGCCTGTAGTCCCAGCTACTTGGGAGGCGGAGGCAAGAGACTTGCTTGAGCCCAGGAATTGGAAGTTGCTGTGAGCTGTGATGCCACGGCACTCTACCCAGGGTGACAGCTTGAGGCTCTGTCTCAAAAAAAAAAAAAAAAGATACTGGTTCTAATTTAATAGCTCTGGATCTGATATTTGCATTTTTTTTTTTTTAGAGACAGAGTGTCTTACTTTGTCACCCTCGGTAGAGTGCTGTGGTGTCACAGCTCACAGCAACCTCCAGCTCTTGGGCTTCACGGATTCTCTTGCCTCAGCCTCCCGAGTAGCTGGGACTACAGGCATCCACCACAATACCCGGCTATATTTTGTTGCAGTTTGGCCCAGGCGGAGTTTGAACCCATCACCCTTCATATATGGGGACTGGTGCCCTACTCACTGAGCCACAGGCGCCACCCTTTTTTTTTTTTTTTTTTGAGATAGAGTTTTACTCCATTTCTCTGGGGAGAGTGCTGTGGTGTCATCATAGCTCACAGCAACCTCAAACTCTTGGGCTGAAGCAATCCTCTTGCCTCAGCTTCTCCAGTGGCTGGGACTATGTGCCTGCCATGACACCTGGTTAATCTTTTTTATTTTTAGTAGAACTGGTGTCTTGCTCTTGTTCAGGCTGATCTTGAAATCCTGAGCTCAATTAATCTGCTCCTCTCAGCCTCCCAGAGTGCTAGGATTACAGATGAGAGTCACTGAGCCCAGCCTTGATATTTGCATTCTTTTTTTTTTTTTTTTTTTGAGACAGAGCCTCAAGCTGTCACCCCTGGATAGAGTGCTGTGGCATCTACAGCTCACAGCAACCTCCAATTCCTGGGCTCAAGCGAGTCTCTTGCCTCCGCCTCCCAAGTAGCTGGGACTACAGGCGCCCGCCACAATGCCCGGCCATTTTTTGGTTGCAGCCATCATTGTTGATTGGCGGGCCCGGGCTGGATTCGAACCCGCCAGCTCAGGTGTACGTGGCTGG
>CAUYRH010121823.1:0-11419 GCA_963574655.1 Perodicticus potto | reverse complement strand
TCTTCCTTGAAGGTTTGATAGAACTCTGGTGTGAAGCCATCTTGACCAGGGCATTTTTTGTTTGGAAAATTTGTTATTGTTTCTGTAATCTCAGTGCTTGAAATTGGTCTGTTCAGGAGCTCTATTTCTTCCTGGCTAAGTCTAGGGAAAGGGTGTGATTCCACATATTGGTCTATTTCCTTCACATTGTCAAATTTCTAGGCATAGAGTTTCTGATAGTATTCAGAGTGATTTCCTGTATCTGTGTGGCATCAGTTGTTATTTTCCCTTTTTCACTTATGATTGTGGTTGCTCGAGATTTGACTTTTTTATTTCTAGTTAGACTGGCCAAAGGTTTATCTATTTTATTTATTTTTTTAAAAAACCAACTCCTTGTTTTATTAATTTTCTGAATGATTCTTTTGTTTTCAATTTCATTGATCTCTTATTTATTTTTGGATATTTCTTTTCTTTTGCTGGGTTTAGGCTTAGATTGTTCTTCTTTTTCCAATTCCATAAGATGGCTTGCAAGTTTGTTGATGCGCTCTCTTTCTGTTTTTTGCGTGTAGGCATCTAAAGCAATAAATTTTCCTCTTAGAACTGCTTTTGCAGTATCCCAGAGGTTTTGGTAGCTTGTATCTTCATTGTTGTTACACTCAAGGAAGTTAATGATTTCCTCTTTTCTTTCTTCCTGCACCCAACTGTCATTCAACAGAAGGTTGTTTAATTTCCATGCCTTTGTGTGGGGTTGAACATTTTTGTTGGAGTTGAGTTCCATCTTTAGTGCCTTGTGGCTTGAGAAAATACAAGGTAAAATTTTAATTATTTTGAGATTTGTTTTGTGTCCTAGGATATGATCAATTTTGGAGAATGTTCCTTGGGCTGATGAGAAGAATGCATATTCTTTATCTGTGGGATGGAGTGTTCTAAATGCATCTATCAAGCACAGTTGTTCTAGGGTCACATTTAAGTCCCTTCTATTCTTGTTTAATTTCTGTTTAGAGGATCTGTCCAGCTCTGTAAGAGGAGTGTTAAAGTCCCCTGTTATTATGATATTATAGGGTATCATATTGTGCTCAGACTGAGTCAGGTCTGTTTCAGGAATTTAGGAGCATTTAAATTAGGTGCATAAATATTTAGAATTGAAATGTCTTCTTGTTGTATTTTTCCCTTGACCAATATTAAGTGACCATCTTTGTCTTTTTTGACTTTAGTTGCTTTAAATCCACACGTATCTGAAAATAAGATTGCAACTCCTCTTTTCTTCTGAATTCCGTTGGCCTGAAAAATTGTCTTCCAACCCTTAACTTGGAGTTTTAATTTATCTTTTGAAGCTAGGTGTGTCTTCTGCAGACAACAAATGGATGGCTTTTGTTTTTTAATCCAGTCAGCCAATCTATGCCTCTTTAGTGGGGAATTCAAGTCATTAACATTTATTGAGATAATTGATAAGAGTGGTACTGTTCTATTCATCTTATTTTGTGAGAGTTCATTGCTTAGTTTTATCTTTTGCATCAGTGTGGAAGTTCAGTTCTGTCCTTTAATTTCTCAGTTCTTACTTTTCTGTTGAGCCATTGTGATGGTCAGTGTGTAGAACACGTTGAAGTATTTCCTGTAGAGCTGATCTTATTGTGGCAAATTCCCTCAATGTTTGTATATCAGTAAATGATTTGATATCTCTGTCAATTTTAAAGCTTAGCTTAGCAGGATATAGAATTCTGGGCTGGAGATTGCTCTGTTTAAGTAGATTAAAGGTAGATGGCCATTGTCTTCTTGCTAGGAAAGTTTCATTAGAGAAGTCTGCAGTCACTCTGATGGATTTGCCCCTGTAGGTCAACTGGCACTTACTCCTGGCAGCCTGAAGAATCTTTCCTTTTGTTTTGACTTTGGACAGGTTCATCACGATGGGTCTTGGGGAAGCTCGGTTAGAGTTGAGGCTACTTGGGGTCTGATATCCCTCTGAAAGGAGAGTGTCAGAATCTTTGGTGATATTTGGGAAATTTTCATTTATAATATTCTCTAGTATGGCTTCCATTCCCCTGGGGCATTCTTCTTCCTCTTCTAGGATACCTATAACTCATATGTTTAAACACTTCATAAAGTCCCATAATTCTATCAGTGAACATTCTGCTTTCTCTCTCTTCTTTTCTGCCTCTTTAACTATCTGAGTTATCTCAAGAGCTTTGTCCTCTACTTCTGAGATTCTTTCTTCTGCATGGTCTAATCTGTTGTTGATACTTTCTTTTGCATCTTTAAGTTCCGTAATTGACTGCTTCAGTTTCTTCAGCTCTGCTATATCCTTTTTATATTCTTCATATGGTTCATCTCTTACTTGATTCTGTTTTTGAATTTCCTTTTGGTTATTTTCCACTTTATCAGCAGTTTCCTTCATTGTTTCCTTCATTTCCTTGATTGTTTTCATCATCTGTATTCTAAATTCCCTTTCTGTCATTTCTAACATTTCCTTATAGGTGGAATCCTCTAAAGTAGCTACCTCACAGTCCCTTGGGGGGGTTGCTCTGGACTGGTTTTTCATGATGCCAGGAGTTTTCTGCTGATTCTTCCTCATGAGTGATTTCTTTTATCTGTTTCCTTGCCCTAATTTTCCTTTCACTTCCTCCTGCTTTTTAAGTTGCTGTGCCTCTGGACTAGGGTTTTGATAAGTCCTTTTGGTACAGGACCAGAAGGATGAGAAGATTGAAGAGCAAGAAGGGAAAAAAGAAAGAAGGAAGGAAGGAAGGAAAGAAAGAAAGAAAAAAGGAAAGAAAGAAAGAAAGAAAGAAAGAAAGAAAGAAAGAAAGAAAGAAAGAAGAAAGAAAGAAAAGAAAAAGAAGAAAGGAGAGGGTGTGGGTAGAAGCAACTATGGACACAAAGAAGAGAGACACAGAAAGAAGGGGATGGGAGCAATATAGGTGTTCAGCAGAGTACTTTGACCCATCCTTAAGAACCCCAACCTCTGGGGGTGCCGGGTTGGGTGGTTAGGTCAGCAGCTCTTTGCCAGCCTGTTTGGACACAGTACCCCACCACCACCAAGTAGAGAGGAAAGACAAAAATGCAATGAAACAAACCAAAGCAAGCAAACCAAAAACTTTACAGTATAAAATTGGGGGAAAACCAAATAATAGGGGTAGAAACACTAGCAAAAATGAAGTTCTAAGTGTTGAAAAAGGCAACAATGGAAAATTATATTTAAACTAGAAAAATGAGGACATAAAAGAAAGGAAAAAAGAAAAGAAAAATCTTTAGGGGGAAAATGTTGAAATTAAAAACAAACAAAACAAAACAAAACAAAACAAAAAAGAAAGCAGTATATATATCTTGTTGAATATTGTCTGGGCAACAGGTCATCTTCTGGGGTATGATATGTTAATCACAATGCCGATATGGCTGTATGAAATGAAGACTAGAGGCCTCTAATGATTTCTCAAACCCTGCAGGGTGGAAAGCCTAAACCCTCCTCAGCCGGCTTAAAGGGCACTTTAAATTGCTAACCTGGGCTAAGGAGAAGCTTTCCCAGGAAAGCGCTTGTCACTGGGATCATTCCATAAGTGGCTATCCATTTACCCAGTGTGCCAAAACTGGTCTCACTCTATGCCCCTGAGGGCTAAGGCCGCAAGGCATCTCAGTCCCCGCCTTTAGGCTGCTCAGTCACTAGATTACTTGCTCCTGCCCAGATGCTTGTTCTGCAACCCTGAGGGTGGAGCTTGCCAGGGTAGTTCTCCCCCAGTGGCTCCACATGTCCCACAACTGAACACTGGCAGCTCTGTCTGGTTCGGTGGCTCAGTCTGGGGTCCTAGACAGCACTCAAAGACCTCCGCACTCTTGCCCATGTTCTCCCAAGGTAGTTCAATGGAGTGCCAACTCCATAAAAATACAAATACCTCACAGGTAAGGGCTTTTCCAGTTTGCAATATCACTGCTGCTGTACTTACAGCTAGCAACAGGATTAGACCAAACGAACACAGGCAACCACTTGCCAGTTCTCCACTGCTTTTGCCTTCCTCATAGGGTCCAGAAGTCTCACGCTGTCTCCCTGTGTCCCCAAAGGGATGTTTCTGGGAAGACCCTGCCAGCCAGAGATGCCTGAAGACTTCTTTCCCTAGTCTCACCGTGCCCCTCAATTTTTATGAAGGTCTTTCCCACACTGCCTGGCAGTCATCTTAGAGGGACTATAAAGTCCTCTTTCAGCTACCAAGCCAAGACCCAAAACCACCCAGAATAAGGTTTAGCAAGGAATAGGTGCTCAACAATTTTTATCAATTTTTTCAAGCTTTTTTCCCTAATATACCTAATATGCATATCACCCTCTACTCCTTCCCTGAATAACAGTTAAATGATTGGTGGCAGTTTGAAGGGGAGGAACTGGCTGACACAGTAAGGGATTGCAGGCCCTGGAGGGAGATCAAAAGTGCATATAGGTCATTGTACCTGACCAAGTCCCTCTTGCCTCCATAATTGAATTGGGCACCAGCCTAAATATGGGGTTAATTCAATCGTCATGGGGTTAATGACCCCATAATTTTGAGAAAATCTTGTTTCCTTTAAAATAGTTTCTATCTTTCATAACTTTTTGGGATCAAAATACCTGTAAATGTATTGACAAAGTTAAGGTTAATGTAAGAAGGAGAGGTCCTATTTTATTATTTTAATGGCTCTGTTTCTGTGTTTTCCACACCCAAAGGAGAGGTGCTTACCATAATGTGACTTGGATCTAGCCTGAACTGAGGAAGGCACATACAGCCACGTCCATGTCTTTTTCTCCTAACATCTGTCCTTTCCTCAAGCTTGGAGCTTCTTTATGGCATCTGGGAATTGTTCCCCAGGATACCATTCTCTCGAAATAATAAACTCATTTCTCTGAGCTATTCTTTAAAAATGTATACCTGTTTTCTTTTTAGGAAATTGCAGACTAACATCTCTCAAATCCAAACATATATTTTTCACAAAAAGGCAGGTCTCACAGAGTGGTATATTACTATTAATTATTGCTCTATACTACTATTTTATTGCATGAAAATATAAATAGTTTGCCACTTTGAATAACCTTTAACTGGCTTTTCATTTTCATGTCATCCACTGGATATTGAGTAAACTACATGAACTCAATACATTTTTATAATCTTGCAAAATCTTTACTTTATTACTACCTCAAAAATTGTATGGAAATATTCTCCCAGAAAATAATAACTAGAAAGTTGTAAAAGAGATTACTATACTTCTTATATTTAGCTAATATTTTTACTTATTTATAAAAATGTTTACCTGTACAGGATATATGTATATATGTATATCTGCATCATCATCATTACTAAATGAAGAAGAAAGCCTTGTGATCTACTGATCAAACTATGTAATTGAACCTGGTATACAATTACTTACAGAAAGACTAACTTGATATTGTCTTAGGTAAGTCTTAATTCATTCTCCTTCAAACATAATCATCTTTTTCTGCACATATATGAAATATATGCATACAATTCAATTTATTCATTTATCTTTTTATATATTTTTAAGAGAAAAAGCAAATGTCTTATCTCATGGGCAAATGGTTTTTTCATTCCTTTATTCACAAATAATTATTAAATGTTTTTTATTGATGGATTTAGTTCTCAATGACAAGGAACAGTAAAAAATCAGGCAAAATTTCTGCATCATATTTTAGTAAGGGGAAACAAGCAATAAACGAGAAATATAAAAAGTTAATTATGTAACATGTGAGAAAGTGACAAGTGCTGTGGGAAAAAACAGAGCAACGGAAGTCAGGAGTGGCACAAGATCAGAATGCAGACTTTGCAATTTTAAATGCTGTGGTAGAGGTAAAACTCATTGAGAAACTGATGGAGGAGCAGATGTTTAAGGAAGTGAGGAAGTTAGCTATGAACATCAGAAGAGCAATGCAAGAGCAGGTAATGAAAGGCACAACAGTCTTAAACCGAGTAGGGAGATTCTCAAGTCTTGCAGAAAAGCAAGGAGCAGGGCTGAAGCAGAGAAGGGAGAAGAGTCAGCATGTTGAGGGTGTGGAGATTGTGATAAGTGGGCTGGGAGGTCCTAGAGTGTGTTTGTGAGGGTGTGAGTGTGTGCACGCACATGGAATGAAAGGCATAGAATCTTTCATTCTCCTGGGAAAACTTCCATTCATGACTCAGAGCAACAAATAATCTTCTACTGGTCTAGGTAGAAGATTATTTTGCCACTCAGGGCCATTTCTGATGATGTGTATAGAAGGAAGCACCACTGCAGTACTGAATAAAGCAGGCTGGAGGAATTAGAGCTCAGTTGACAAGGCCATTGGCTTGATTTCTGAATGTTAATATAGTGTAGTATTAAGCACATGTTTTAAAAGTAGACTAAAAGACAAAAAAGTAATACATTTCTTATATTTGTTTGTATGACTTGTCCTGCCTCTTAGAATCTGCTGGGAAATGCCCGTAGGATGGAAACGTGCTTTGTAATTTCCTGATCTTTCCAGCCTGCAAGAGTTTACAAGTAAAGAAAATATACAGGATTAATCAGCAAGGTGACTTGGTAGTATATTATTACGGCCAAGATTTCCATTGTTTTTCTCATAAAAAGTACTGTTATTCATATCCCATATGTATTAAGATGAGCATCAATTTTATTCTACATGTGCCAACAATTCTAACTCTGCCTCCCCCAAAGTACACTAATTGGCAAGGACACTTTATTCTCAACCCACTCAAAGTTGCTCAATGTTCTGTAAACACATTTCTCTCTGGAAATGACGTTGGTTTACAAATATGTCCAAAGGTAATGATGTCTTTTATAAAGTTTCTTTAAAACAAATAGCTATATTTTCATAACTAAAAAGATTTATTTGTTATACCATTAACATATTAAAATTATCAGCAATAATAGTCAATTCTTTTCGCATTTACTCATTCCTGAGTCCTTACATAGATAAGAATTTAATGCCATAATTATAGTCATCACTTAGCTTTTGTGCTTTTTTATCAAAATTTTTGATGTTGTGATAAAGTCTTCATAACTATTAGTTTTGGCATAAGTAAGTATACTGTATGTTGGAATGCCATAACATTGATCTTTTTTGACACTTGGCTAAAATTTACCATTTAGATTCAGAATTGGCCTCAATATATTTTGACAAAACATTTGAAATCTTTGAAATCGTGCATATTCAATAATCCTATGACTGCCATAGGTAATAATTATATAAATTCACTATCATAATGCTAGTAATATAACCAAGTCCTGACTTACAGGCTTATTTTAATATAAACATATTTTCCTTCCATTATCATATATATTTTAAATATATCTTAGAGTGAAAAACCTCTTGCTTTATTCTTAAAACAAGATATTTCAAAACATTGATATATGTATTTGCACAAACTCTTTTAATCAAGGCATCATAGCCCATTGTAGGCATCATACACCCATCTATATAAAACCTATTTCTGGTATAAGAAAGGCATGACATTGGAAATGGGTTCTTTTGGCCCATTTTGGAATTCTCTGTACTTTTTTATCATAGGAGTGAGTGGTAGAAATAATGACAGTTTTCTTTCTCTATTCCCTTCTTCAACCACTATCTGTGTTGGTGCTGTCCCTGAGAATTCCATAAGAATAGAGTGCATAGAAGGAAAGATTACAGTGGAGATGTCCTAGTTCACCTAAGTAAAAACTATCCAGCAAGACTCTTTACCTTATCCTAGAATTCCAGTGGGGAAGAGTTATTATTGGAATCTGTATTAGGGAGTTTATTCAAATTTAAAACAAACCAGTATTTTTTCTTAGAGAAGTCTAATTTGACCAATTATTTTGACATTGAAGACTGGTTTTCCAAATTAGGTTATTGGTAAACATTGACCACAAGTATAATGAACTCAAAGCACAGGTTATGGTTTTGATAAAATGAAAGTCTTTTATGAGGATTTATATTGAATATAAAATTAAGGCTTAAAAAATTTCGATTTTTCCCAAATTTTCTGAGTATACTGAGTTAAAAACTGTGTTTTAAGGAAGGGCGTAATGATTGGTGGCCACTTTTTATATGTCCTTGTAAGCCTTTTTTCAATACCTTCTAAGAACCAAGAATGAGAATGATACAATACATTTACAATTTACCTGGTTTCTGGTGCTTTGCTGTCAGTAAAATTAAGGAGGTTATATTTGATTAGCTTATAAATATTAAAATCAATTTTTAATTATGATTATAATGAGACCTTTGACTTATAACATGGAAGACAGGTATGCTCACCACTATATCACCAATTCTATTTGGCCTATAACTTAGAAGCCTAAATAATTAAACAACATTGTTATAACAGAATTTCCCCTATTTCTATGTGACAAGCTTTCTTAGTGCTTACTTCTGTACAATAGGAAATGAAACAGGTGTATTTTAGAATTGAAATAGAGTAGAATAGAAAAAATAGAAAGATAACAGGTAGTTGAAATTTGTTTTAATTTAGCAATAATATGTATCATCCAATGATACATAATCTTTTTGAGGGATTAAGAAAGAATATATAATTTATTACATTAAGAAATTATTTTCGGCTCGGTGCCTGTGGCTCAACCGGCTAAGGCGCCAGCCACGTACACCTGAGCTGGCGGGTTCGAATCCAGCCCGGGCCTGCCAAACAACAATGACGGCTGCAACCAAAAAATGGCCGGGCATTGTGGCGGGCGCTTGTAGTCCCAGCTACTTGGGAGGCAGAGGCAGGAGACTCACTTAAGCCCAGGAATTGGAGGTTGCTGTGAGCTGTGATGCTACAGCACTCTATCCAGGGTGACAGCTTGAGGCTCTGTCTCAAAAAAAAAAAGAAATTATTTTCAGGAGAGCAGAGAGAGAAAGAATGAGGGAGGGGTGGGGAAAGGAAGAGCAGAGAAAGGGAAGGAGAGAGGGGGGTGGGGTCTTGTAGTGTGCCACACCTTTTGGGGGCAAAACACGATTGTAAGAGGGACTTTACCCAACAAATGCAATCAGTGTAACATGGTTTCTTGTACTCTCAGTGAATCCCCAACAATAAATAATAATAATAATAATAATAATTGTTAGCGGAAGTTAAAAGAAAAAAAAATTATTTTCAAAAAAATTTTCTCATACTTAATATTTACTAAGATTATACTAGATGTAGCTAGTTTTTATAAGCAATATATTTATAATAATTATTACGGTAATAGATTAGAAAAATTGTTACTAATTAGAACTTTTATAGAGATGAGAATAGTTTTATAATAATTTTGATTACATACATGTGTAATAGGATGACCAATAAAATATACTGAAGCATGAAACACCAGATTAAAATTACTTGAGGAATTATAATGGAAAATGCAATATAAGAAAGATGTAAATTTCCTACCAGCAAAAAAACAATTTATGTATATCTTAAATGAATGGTTATAGGCAGCAAATCTCTACAGAGTTTGTATTTTAATTAATACATTTAAAAAGTGATATTACACATTTTTTTACATCCTATTTTAACATCATCTTAGATGGTAAGCTCCCTATACAGGTTTTTTTTTTATTATTGTTGGGGATTCATTGAGGGTACAAAGAACCAGGTTATACTGACTGCATTTGTTAGGTAAAGTCCATCTTATAATTGTGTACCGTCCCCAAGAGGTGTGTCACACTCCATGATCCCCCAACCCCCTCTCTCCTTCCCTCTCCCTGCACTGTCCTTCCCCCATGTGAGTATTTAAACTACACCTTTTTGTTATCTACTTCATGATGAAAATTTTAGATGTCCAGTACATGTTTAATAAAATCCTTGTAGAGAATTCACCCAAAACATTTGGAGATCATAAGACTATAAAAGCCTTTGATGTCAAATATTTAAAATGTATCAATCGAAATTTTTAATTAAAAATCAAAATAATATTAAAAATAAATGAATAAATAATAAAAATTTTAAAAAATCAAAATAAATAAAGTTTTGATTATATGTCAGATTTATTCTTCCATCCAGAAGTTCAAATTATAATGATGATTTTTGCTTTGTACAAAAAAGGATTTTTCAACCTAGTTATTTTGCATTTGGTCAATTATAGCATTGGTACATATCTAAAAATCATGCCCAAGAAAATTCAAAGTCAGTTTATCCCATCTTAAGCTGATAGAGAATGAGAGTGTTCATGGCTGTGTAGGGGTGGGGTGTGGGGGTTGGGGGAGGATAGGAAGATGGGGGGGAGCAGAGAGAGCACGTAGATTCTAGTGAGAGATGAAGCCAAAATAAAGCAGCAGAGTTTATGTCCATCTGCAAGAATCTGCCAACTACCAAGGACTAGCACAATGTATTATTATTCCATTCGATTTGGCATTTTTTCACCCACACCTTATTATCACCATCGGAATTTCTTACATATCTATAGTTTTGCAGTCCATCAAGAGCTGTCACATACATTATCTTCACTTGGTTCTCACTCTTTCAGATCATATATAAAAATGTATGTCAAGATCTGCCTAGCCCCAAGTTAGGGATGAGCACAATGAAATATTCCCCCTTCCTCTCAGAATTCCATAAAAATAGATTCTAATGTCCCTATCTCCCTTGGAAACTTAATGGCATGATGTATTAGTGTTAATAAAACATTTTTATATCATTCGAGCTAAAATTAAATAGAATGTTCATCAAATAGAGCTCATTTCTTTAGAGAATAAAATGAATCAATTGGCTTTCTATTACAGATGTTCAGGGAACAGTAAAAATGTATTACATGGGTTGTTATACCCAAGTGAACTGTTATTTTTTCTGTAATAAACAAATAGAAAGATAGCTATAAAAATCGAAAGTTGAACTTTCAAACCATGCTCAGATTGCTTCCAATTTTATTTTGTTTAAAATTCTGTATAGATTTCATTTCCATGTTTCATTAAGGAGCTGCTTAGGATGAATCTTGGGTAAACATAAGTGATGCTTTCTCGACGACCAAGAAAAGACTTTGGGGTATGGATCTACATTAATTAATATCCCTTTTAAAAGAAGTCAATAATGGTGATTTATTTCATCAAGCCACATAATTTGTTGTGTTTTTTCTTAAAAAGAAAGTACTGATTAATAAACTGAGCCAGTGGTACCCTCTAAGTACTATTTTTAAGCATTTAGAAAAGTTGGGAAAGTGAATGAAAGAATACTGATGGTCATGGAACTGATCTGGAATTGATTTTTTTTATGCTGGAAGTAGTTAATATGTTACAAAAATACATGGTTGGCAGTTTGCTTTCACTGCCCATCAGGTAAAATAAAAACCCATGAATCTGGGACAAGCACAGAGTTCAAGGAATTGAGAGTTCCAACTCCCGTTCTTTCCCCTTCTCTCCACACCATGAGGGAAAAGCAACTGCCCAAACCAGTCTTGCTGCTACTTTTCCTGCTCCTTCCCAGTGATGCTTCAGCTGCTGCAGAACCGTAAGCAATATTTCCAGGGAATTCTACCCTCCTTCTTC
>CAUYRH010121822.1:0-61103 GCA_963574655.1 Perodicticus potto | reverse complement strand
GAGGACTCAGAAAGGCCTGTCCAGTGGAAGGTTTGGAGCAAGTGGGTTGATGCCTCTTTTCCCACCTTGTTCATCCTTCAACAAAGGACTCTGGTAACCCTAGTCTCTGATAGCCCCACCAGCAGTCTCTGTTAACCCCATCTCTGTGGCCCAGTTCTGTCTAATAAGCAAATGTGCCAGGGCTATGTGCCTGCCAGAGTCAAAGTAAGGTCACTGCCTTCTCCTCGTGGTTACCACCCTCTGCCACCATCCAGCAGGGGAAGCTGAAGCCTGCCTGCCTCTGGTGCTCAAAGGCGGCTGGAGAAAGTTCCACCTGAGCTCAATCTAAACCTGAGTATATCCTGACAGCAAAAGACTTTCTCCCTCAGCCACCACACCTTTGTTGCCTCTGTTCTGTAGCTCTGGTATCTCTATAGGGCGAGGTCTGGTTCCCTCTGGCAGACCACAGAGCTGGGGAGATGAATCTCCAAAATCAGACCCCAGCCAGATCACTCTATTAATGCTGATGTTGGGTGGGATGTGTCTCCACTTGAGTTCGTGCACCTCAGCAGTTCCCGGGTCTCCACCTATAGTGCAGAAACCCAAGCCTCTGCCTGCTACTGAGATATACTTTCTCAGGGCCAGGTCAGTCATCTTTCCCTCTATGTCTTTCTGTACTGTTACTGGATTCACAGATAGCACAGCCACACTGCCTCTGTGTATGCAATGCTGGGTCCTAGCCAAGAAGTACAGACATTCTGGTCTCTGCAGGGTTGGACTTCTAGACTGCCAGGCCAGAGGGGAAGGGTAGTCTGGAAGTTCAAGGTGGCAAGGAAAATATTTGTTCAAACTCCCTGCCAGACAAGGGAATTCCTGGGCTCACAGCAGGGGCTCTCTGGAGAAGGAGTCCCAACTTCCAGCAATTGAGGGTGAGGGAGGAGAGCCTTAGTTTTTCACTCACTAGTACAGATCTCACAGCAAGCGAGCAACTCTCTTAGGAGAGAGGACGGACACACATCCTCTTTGGGATGAGATCTATACATGAAATTTGTTTCCTTAGAGTCGAAGCTTGCCTCAGCAGGGAAGATGTGCAATTAACTATCTCTTCTCTCAGCTCAGCTCCCCTCCTTTGGCTTTGTTGGGTTCTTTTTGGCCATTATCTCGCCCTCTGGACTGGATCTTCTGTTGAAAGCTGACTCCAATCAGCCATCAACCCTCCTTCCCCCTTGTTCTTGTTGAATGTGAAAATTGGAGTTAGGGAAAGTAGCCAACCCGAGGGTTTAGCAAAACACAAAACATCTTGAAACCATATGAGCAAATAAACACACAAAACGGCTACCAAACACACAAGCACACAGATGCAGGGACAATCAGAAACAACTGGCTATACAGACAAAGAACAATTACAACAGAAAATGAAGATAATTATAAAAGACAATTAAAAAAAAACTCTAAAAATCTGATGTAAGCACTCTCAGCAACCATAAGAAGGGAAGAAGCGGAAGAGAAGAAAAAAATATTATTAATTAAAAAAATTAAAAATTTAAAAGAAAATTAACAATAACTCTGACAAGAAAAGGATGAAACAAGAGAAGAAAAAGAAAGATAAAAAAGAAAAAAGGCACCAACCACCAAAATATTATTCTTACATATATGTGTGTTTATATATATATATATATATATATATATATATATATATATATGTATGTATGTATGAAAATATACAGCTATACGTATGATGTAAGGGTCAACTTTAGTAAGAATATATTTATATTGTAATATAGTTTCTGGATAGCAGGTGGCGCTATGAGTGGTTCCCAGACTTATACCTGATTCACATTTTACTTTGTTACCATGATTACCACTGTACCTGGCCCCTAGAAGGAAGTGCCTGTGACCTTGACCATTTCTGAAATTTTAAAATATGTCTTTTCTAACTGACTGCCTAACCTCAGCTGTCTTGTTCCAGATGGCACTCCTACCTGACCTTCAAATTCAGCACAGGAGTCCATGCTTCACCCATTTTTCCACCTGACTCCTAGTTTCTCTGCCAACTGGGAATTGTAATCTTCCATGTGGGAGGGGTTGGTTTCCACTGGCAATAACTGCTGAGAGTCTGCGGCTCAGGATAATACTTTTGAGATCAGCTATCTGCCACTTTACAGCACCCCTCCCCACTTCCTGAACTGCCAGTCTACACCAATATTCCCTGCCAAGAATTATAAAGTCCATTCATTCAAACCTGCTGTTCTTAGAAAAAGTACCCATGGCAGGTCACCATTTCCAACATTTCAAAATATGTCTGTTCCTAGGTGGTGGTCCTTTCCCCTTAATTTTCTATCCTGCTGCCTGGCCCCCTGCCACTCTGAATGGCACCCCTTTCTGGTCACCAAATTCCGCTCAGGAGTCCACACTTAACTGAACTTTCCACAAAACACCTAGTTTCCCCACGAACTGGGAACTGTAGTCCTCTGTGGGCCAGTGGCTGGGTTGCTGCCACCTTCCACCACTGGCTGCTAGCCACTGGCACTGCTTCAACAGTGGCATGGAAATTTCTCTAGCAGATTCTGTGGCTCTGTGTTACTCTTCAAGCCCAGCAGTCTACCATTTCTCTGCACATCTCTAGCTGCCTGTCCACACCAACACTCCACGTGGGAAAAGTCCAGCCCCCTCTCTCTCACCTGAAGATTTGGGAGAATTATGCTAAATATCTGTCCCATTGGCCATCATGCTCCATCCCTCCAGAATACATGATCTTAAAATGGTTGCTTGGCTAGATGAACTATGTTTTATTCTTTAGTTAATCTTAAACAATGGGAATCAATGAAATATTTTCATTTAATAAATACTTTTACCTTCAAGGTAATGTCTGTGCTTATTTCCCTTTATACCTTCTTAATTCTCTTAAGCTACAATAAATTTTAATATGTTTAAATAACATTATCTTATAGGATCAGTCACTATTTCTGGTGCTTCAAACTTAGAGTATTGAAAGAAACTTGCAGTACTTAACTTTTTCTATATATCCCTATAATTTGCAAATTAAGCAAACTTGTAACACTTCCAAAAATAATGTGGATTCGAGAGTTTAATTTTGTTATTTCTTCAGCTTTATGTATATTTTTAAGGCACTTATGAATAAATAATATATGTACATTTAAAACTCAATTTCTGAGACACTGACATCCCCTTGAGAATAATAGGTGAGTTTGGAAGACTGGAGAATTGACCTTTAAAATTCTACTACAGTTGGGGCAGAGTTATTTATTGATAAAGTAGGGAAAATTCACTACTTGTAAACTATAACTGTTTGTAATATTGAGCATAGTCTAGCATTATGATAATATGATTCACATCTGATTTAGCTAAGAAGATGGAGATAGAAACTTCTGTCCTTAAAAACTCATTTTTTGTTTTGTTTTGTTTTAACTTGCCCTCAGAGCTAAATAAAGCATCTTACTTTGCTTTAAGTTTGCTGTTATATAGGTTGTATGATGACTTTGGCATTGTACACATGAATTCATGCAACATTCCTATTTATGGAATTTTCACCATGTGCCAGACCAGGTGTTGTAGTTCTGTATTTCTACTTTTTCTCCTTCACACTGAACTGCTTTCAAGTTCATTTTTGCTCTTGAAAGCCACTTTTTCTCTCAGTCCCTGCTTTGCTTTTCATTGCTGTCTATTGCTCAGACACAGCTCAATGCTCTGCAGCCTGTGGATAAGTCCCAAGCCACTTTCTCATTTAGACAAGGCTTCAATCCAGAAGAAGAAAATTTACATTTGAGCAGAACATTAAATATTCCAGTTGTTCCTGAGGATTTTAATTACTGTGAAATCTCACTATGGGAAGCATTGGGAAGACAAGATTTTAATATTCTCCCAGTGGATTAGTCAGTCAAGATTATTTAATAATTGTTATATTATCAATGATAACAGTGTCAAAGTAGGTGTTTTCCACAGATTTAAGCATAGTAGTTTATGTTACCTTGACTGATTAGACAACTTTCATATTTATCCAGTGAAGTCAATAGTTATTAAAATAATGCATAAAAGTGCTTATAAATAAAGTACTACTTTCTACCATTCATATTACAATGATAGTATCTTCAGAGTTATTCCTAATAGTAGCTTTAATAATATATTTTAATTGAAACCATCCTAGTAATAATTTTGTTAGAAAACATTTCTACAGGTGCTAGCTTATGAAACAAAATGTTTTCATTTAAACTGTACTCTCATTTCCAGGAATAGAGCAGACTAGATTTTAAGGCTGCCTCTTCCACTAAAAAGAAATAAAAATAAGAGATAAAATGCAAAAAACATCCAAAAGTATAGAAGTACAAACAAGAGAATAATCCCTTATGCCAAAATGTAAATGTAGACAAGAATTCAGAGAAAAAAGTTGATTTTATCCTGAGGGCATTTGCCAAATCTGGAAAATCTTAGCTTTGGTTTTCTCAGGGTCACAGAGGAAAAGAAAATTGTACTCTCCATTGGTATCATGCCTTGTTGGAATTCTGCTTTTCCTTTGTTTGCTATTGTATAGGTTATTAGATTCCTTTAAAACTATGGTTTATCATCTGCAAAATGGAAAGAATGGCGCCTGTCTCTCTTTTGTTCACTCTTCACATCCAATCCATTGTTGAGGCCTGTCATTTATTTCTTTAAAATATATGAGATAGGCATAATATGTCTGAGATACAAACCAATGTATTTCCCTCCTTGGTAACTTCTAGTTACTAGTTGCCTCATAGCCCAATATGTAGCGACAACCCTTGGGGACTTACGTTGGGGAGTTACTTTTATTATGGAGGTAGTGCTTTTTCCACACAAGGTTATTAGGCCATCAGGCTTCTTGCCTATAGGAATGATGACCAGATAAAATCAGAAAAATTCAGATCAGATTGGAAGAGAAATGGCAATGCTTGTTCTTTCTGTTCCTTTAGAATTTAGAAGAAAAGAAGAAATTAGCTACGCACATGTATCTGCCTGTTTCAAATCTTAGATGTGGAGAACCAATGGAACAATGTACTTCTATCTCCTGTTTTGAGGAGAAGACTGCAATTGTTTAGGACAAACCGTTATCAATGATACAGTCCAATAAGAATAGAAAGGTGTTTCACGAAATGCTTAAGCACGGAGACGCTCTAAATTAGCAATCTTTTGTGGAGAAAGGGAAACCCTGTACACTGCTGGTGGGAATGTAAATTAGTGCAACTGCTATGGAGGACAGTATAGAGGTTCCTCAGAAAACTAAAAATAGAACTACAAAATGATCCAGCAATCCTGCTACTAGGTCTGAAATGATCCAGCAATCCTGCTACTACTTCTTTTCTTCCAAAAGAAGAAAATTCAACATACCGAAAAGATACCTTCACTCTCATGTTTATTGTGTCACCATTCACAACAGTCAAGTCTGGAATCAACCCAAGATTTCCTCCATGGATGCATGGATAAAGAAATTTTTGTAACATATACACAATGAATTATTATACAGACATAAAAAAGAACGAAATCTTGCCATTTGCAATGACATGGATGGAACAGAAGAACATTATATTAAATGAAACAAGTCAAGCATAGACATGTTCTTATTCATATATAGTAGCTAAATATTAAAAACAATCAATCTTGTGGAGACATATAGAATAATGATTACCAGACGTAGAGAAGGATAATAGGGAGAGGGGTAGGGATAAAGTGCAGATTCTTAATTGGTACAAAAATGTAATCAGTTACATAGAATGAACAATATTTGAAAGCGCAACAAAACAATCAATAAAAAGGGCATAATTTAAAACAACTGAAAGAGTGGAATTGGAATGTTCCTAATTCAAAGGGAATGGTAAATGCCTAAAGTGATGGGTACTCCAATTATTCTGGTTTGATTAACTCACCTCATTCTGTATCAAAACATATGTGTCATATAAGTATACAACTACTATGTATCCATAAAAATAATATTTTTTTTATAAAATTAAAAACAATAAATTTTAAAATAAATACAAATTAACTATCCCAATATGTCCTTGGGGAATACAGAATTTTCTGCCTGCGTCATGGTGGGCGGCATGATATCTGTATTGAGAAGTAGTCAGCCTATGTCAAGGCCTAGATGACTGAGCATGAGGTGTCCCCCCACATATCTGAGGGCTGGGTGCCTTAAGCAGGAGGTGGATGGAGGATGCAACTAAGTTCAGAAGATCCATCATTGTATCTACACTTAGGATGAGACCAAGTCAGCAAAAAAAGGACCCCCTTCCTAACATTTATGATAACAAATGAACCAGATTTCATTGAGTACAAGGAAATCAGGAAATCTCCCAGAGACCAGGTAGTAAAATGATATCCCCTAAAAAAGAGATGACCCAGAAACAACTCTGTCTCCAATCTTGATGAGAGCAGTTAAGCATCCTTCTCCATAAAATTCACATACTCCTAATTATCTTCTATGATTTTAAAGTTTTGCTATGTACATTTAAGTCTTTAATCCACTCTGAATTGTGCATATGTGTCTATCTGTGTGAAATACACAGTCAAGATCAATTTTACTATTTTCTATGTGGATAGCTTCTTGTCCCAACATTCCTTCTTCTTCTTAATGTTGATTTTCTTCTGTTTTCCTCAGTTTCATCATTTTACCTCTTTCAAAATCTTACTCCTTTGCTTAATCTATTTCATTTTTTGAGATTCTATTTCTTTTTTTCCTGCTATTTTCATATTCTCTGATTATAGACAAGCTTATTTTCCATGCATTTTCTTTAACTGACATTTGTCTTCAAGCTGGTCCACTTTTTAAAAATTCTTTATTAAATCATAATTGTGTATATTAATGCATTTATGGGGTACAATGTGCTGATTTGATATACAGTGTGGAATGCTTACATCTAATTGATTAACTTAACCATCTCTTTGCTTACTTATTTGTTGTGGTAAAAACATTCATACTCTATTCTTAATAGTTGAGAAATGTATCATTGCATTATGCACATTCGTTTGGATGCCCTAATGCCCCCCCTCCTCCAGGCCTAAGCTGGTCCACTTTTGAAGCCATAGGAAACATTTAGTAAACATGCTTTCAACCTTACACGGAGTACTCAAACTGAAGTAAGCTTACCTATGAGCTAGTTCTAAATCAATTAACTTGTTTTCATCTCTCATCTGATTTATTCTTCCTGATGCATCTAACATTTTATTAGTTCTGTGACATTATTTTCCTTTGATTGTCTTTCCATCTACTAATCAATAGATTTTTTTGGTGTGTATGTGAAACAAGAACATTTATTTACTCAAAATGTTGTTAAAGTTTGGAAATATCCAACATCCTATGGCAACTGAAAACTCCAAATGAATTGTAATCTCAAACCTTGCTGAATTTAGAGAACTCATAGGTGTAAGTCAAGGCTTAGTGGAGATGTGGCCCACACACACAGGCCCAAGATCCAGCCTGAGCTCCTGATAGGCTAGGCAGGAGACACAGACCCCAAGTCCCCCCGCCTGGGAGCCAGATAAGAATCCAGCACTACCATGTGCCATTTACTATCTATAGTTTATTCCTTGCTATTTCTCCCTCCAAATGCAGTAGAACCTCCTTCATGACTTAATTTTCATGGACTGTACATATCAGTTGCAGTAGGCTTAGTTCCTTACGTTGACTTTCTCCAATCCTTGTTACTTGTTACAGTCCTTTGGGTGGTCAACTTAGAGAGGTTCCACCATGTAATTAATCTGTACATAGGGAAAAATAGAAATCATCTTTGAAACATTAGGGTAAAGGCTTTATGATAATATATATTTTATTGATGATTGGAAATATAATCTCTGTCTAATGTAGTTGTTGAATCCCTCTAAATTATAAATTAATTATATAATCAAATTAATATCATCAACAATGTATTGTTTACATTAAAGATGTTATCATTCTTTTTTGTATTATAATGATTGAAAATATCATTCGTAACAATATCAAAAAATGAGCATGTGCTGGTTAAAATATATTTGGAATGGTAATTAAATATATGTTCTTTATGAATATTAAGCCAGCACTGCGATAAAAAATACTGCAGGGAGGTTTTTTTTATTAAAATTGAAATATGACTGAAAAAATTATTTCAAAATAGTTATTTTTAAGGTTGTCATCAGTAATTTTGTGTGGTTTAAGATTCCTAAGTAAGTGTTCATCTTGTGAAAATCTTTACATAATACATACTGATGCATAAAGAAAATGCACCATACACAAATTGTTCTATGATGGTTTGGATTATCAAACATTTGCAAGTTAAATTCACTTATTACTGTATAAATTTAAAGAATTAACTAAAATTAACATAATTTATTTATTCCTTTAGTGAATAACCAAAATTCTAACGTTCCTCAAGCTATTTTATATGCTTATTAGAATAATTGTAATTATTCATTTCTACTTAAAAATTAAATGTTATTATGCATATGGTGTTTGATGAATAGAAAAATATATATCACTGAATTATAAATCATCTTGCCTCCAGCTGCCAACTTGAAATGCCGAGCATTTCTCTTATTTTCATATTTCATAATAACGTATTTCTGGTCCCTGTGCTAACATATATGTAAAACAGAAATACTCCTTAATCCTTGAAGAAATACTCCTTAACCTTTTCATGAAGCAGAAAGGGTTATTTCAATTATGAGTTTTTTCCAATATGAAGACTGATCATATCTTTTGTTTATCTTTGGGACTTTAAAGGATGGTGCACATCCAGAATTCCCCACTAAGGATATTTATTAGCTTGTTTCCTCCAGAGTCTCCATAGTCATAAACCATAAGCTCAGTGAGGGTAGGTGGTAGGTTCATCTTTTAACTCTGATAATCTCATAATGCCTGGTTGACATGAATAAATGTATTTATTTTCAAGCATTTCATTTTCAGTCTTTTGATATACTTATTAAATAAATGAGCTATTCAGATCACTGCTTGATGCCCCAGGGCATTTATCCTGTAAAGATTACATTGATCATGTACCTGTAATAATTAGTAATAGATGATAAATAAAAATAAAACATATTGCCTTCTGTCAGAGGCCTTCAGTATAACTGAAGATACTTATTAATACACATGGATCTGTATCAGTATGACAATTTGTATCATTCCACTTGAATAACACAGAATATAAATCATGTGGGAAGTCAGAAAAGTGTCTTTCATGAAGAATCAGAATTATGGAAGTGATAGTTGGTTACAGTTGAGAGAAAAAATATTTACCAAAAATAGGGGAGAACTTTAACCTCCACAGGAATGGACCAAGACTGGAAGTAAAGATCATAAAGTTATCGAAGGCGCAGGAGGGTCCAGGGCTCGTTAAAAAAGAAAAGGGTGTTTTTGAAACTGTTGAAAGTTGGCTGGCATTTCATTTAGATATAACGGATTCTGAAAGGCAGTCAAAGTGCTTTTTATTTTAGGAATTAAAGAAAATAGGAATCTAATGTATGTTTCTGAGGATTCACTGTTGGTGTACTGCAGTACCTAAGGTAGATTGAAATAGGGGTAAACTGAAGGTCAGTGTTAAACTGAGTCAATGAGGAGCTGGGTTAAGGAGGAGACAGCAGGAATGAGTAAAATAAATCTAATAATGACAGTAAATGATTTCAGATGGTTAAGTTAAAAAGAGGTGATCAGAAATTGGTCAAGGTGTCAAATCTGGGTAAAAAAAAATGAACAGAGGTGGCACACAGAAAGATTGAAAATTGAGAGATGAGAGTAAGTGTCCTGTACCAGAAATTTGATATGATAGCCAGATAGTTTCATGGGAATGTCCCAAAGAAGAGGGAAGCTACTTAAACTATATTATGCAAAATAATGTCCCTGTCCTACTTACCATTTCAAATGTATGTACATGTTCACATCGTTTTAGTCTCTAACTGTGCCTATTTTTATAGGAAATTTTCATCTTGTAAATTTTATTTCATATTCACTAACTGTCATTTTTATAAAATCGTTTATAATACCACTTATATCAAGAAGGGAAAGATGGCATACAATTACTTTAAATATAAAATCACCTATTTGAAATGGATGTAAAGTTTCCTTTCCTTTAAAATGAGGATGATAATTCTTGCCCTATTGATGAATAGAAAATATATATCACTGAATTATAAATCATCTTGCTTCCAGCTGCCAACTTGAAATGCCAAGCAGGGTTGTCGTAAGGATAAGAAGAGAGGATGGGTATAGAAGCACTTTGAAAGTAAAATACTTTACAAATGCAAGCTATTATCATTATGATTATACAGTGCCCTCTATATGAACCTGGAACAATTTTCTATTTCCATTTATCATGTTACTCTTCTAATTCCTATACAGCTTGTCCCACAAGATTTTTATCATATGACTCTTATATTAATCAACTACAAATACATTTTTATGAAAGCAAAATATTGTTTCTATTACGGATATTCTTTGAACTCTGGATGAAGACTAATACACATTTCAAGGACCATTATACTTGTGAAGGTTTTTTTCCTATTTTTTTTGATTTCATAGCTGCTTTTCTCCCACATTACATGGGTGCAATGAAATTATTCCATCAAATAAAGTACCATATAAAAACTTAACAGTCGGGTGGCGCCTTTGACTCAGCGAGTAGGGCGCTGGCCCCATATACAGAAGGTGGCTGGTTCAAACCCGGCCTCGGCCAAACTGCAAAACAAAAAAATAGCTTGGCATTGTGGCGGGCGCCTGTGGTCCCAGCTGCTCGGGAGGCTGAGGCAGGAGAATCACCTGAGCCCAGGAGTTGGAGGTTACTGTGAGCTTCATGACACCATGGCACTCTATTGAGGGTGATAAAGTGAGACTCTGTCTCTAAAAAAAAACTTAACAGTAAGTCACATTCCTCTTCTTACTTTATCTTTTCTCACTGTGAGTTCAAATTCTCTAATAAACCCTGCCCATGGGCTCTATGCATTAGCACAAATCCATCCTAGGAACCAAACTAAATACTGAAAGTATTATAAGAAGATAATAATGTTAGCCTCATTATTCAGTGGAGCTTAAAATTAGGGCTTGTTACCCACCACACCTAAAACTGTTATGTCAAATAAAGTTCTCATAATTCTTGAAGCTTCCTATGCCTATACTCTATTCTTTCACCAAATTAGTACCACCCCAATGCTTGCATTTTTTTTTTTTACCTTTGAAATAATAATGAAAATGAGAGAGATACAATCTCATTGGTATTGTAGGTTTTATGGTCACTTTCTCCCATCCTATAACATGCAGGGAAGTAAAGCAAAAGCAAATAGTGTGGCCAGCTTTTCTCTTTAGGTATACAGCATATATTACAACATTTTATTATATATGAGTAATCACATATTCCACTTAAATATCTTAAAATTGCTATTTTTTGCCAAAATAATTTAATTGATACAATACTATACTACTCATACCTTCCAGTCATCTTAAAGAATAACTATATTGCTGGTTAGAGTATTCAATGTGAGAAGTTAAAAGTAATCAATGTCTAAGAGCTAAAAAATGATTTTTGGACAACCCAATTTTCAGTTTTGTAGCATTATTTCTTTTAAAGCCCTTTAAAACTATCTAATCATATGAGAATAAAGATTAGAATAGAAATGAACCTTAGATACTATACTTACTTCACCTAGTCTGTGAAGGACTGTTTTAGAAGTAAGGACAAGAATTCTGATTCCCTGACCATCTGCTCTCAGTGAGCTCGGAGGGGCGTCTTAGCTTCCGAAGCTGTGTGAGGAATAGCTGCATCATTCTGAACCACCACACAACTCCTTTTTTCCTTTCCTTTTCTTTTATTTTATTAAGTTATACTTGTGTATATTAATGCTTTATGGGGTATAGTGTACTTATTGGATATACAGTGTGGAATTCTTACATCAAACTCGTTAACATAACCATCACCTCACTTATTTTTTGTAGTAAGACATTTATATTCTACTCTTAATAGTTTTGAAATGTACCATTGCATTGTGCACATTAGGTAAGGTCCCACCAAATACCTTCCCTCCTCCTTCTTCCCCCCTCCTCTCATCTCTTTCTCTTCTTCCCTCCTTCTTTCTGTATTATAGTTGTGTTTTATCATTTGTATGAATGTGTAGGTGATTATATATTGGTTTCATAATAGTATTGAGTACATTGTATACTTTTTCTTCCATTCTTGAGGTACTTTATTAAGAAGAATATGTTCCACCTTCATCCAGGTAAACATAAAAGATGTAAAGTCTCCATCTTTTTAATGGCTGCATAGTATTCCATGATATACATATACCATAATTTGTTAATCCATTCATGGGTCAGTGGGCACTCGGCTGCTTCCATGACTTAGCAGTTATGAATTGGACTACAATAAACATTCTGGCCAAATTTCTTTGTTGTAAAATGATTTTTGATCATCTGGGTACATATACATAGTAGAGGAATTGCAGAATCCAATGGTAGATCTACTTTGAGTTCCCTGAGTATTCTCCAAACTTCTGTCCCAAAAGGTCATATTAACTTGCATTCCCACCAGCAGTGTAGAAGTGTTTCCTTCTCTCCACATCCACACCAACATCTGTAGCTTTGGGATTTTGTGATGTGGGCTAGTCTTACTGAAATAAGATGATATCTCAAAGCTTTTGATAATATCCAGCATCCTTTCATGATCAAAACACTTAAGAAAATAGGCTTAGATGTATCATCTCTTAAACTAATAGAGGCCATCGACACAGCCAATATCATATTGAATGGAGAAAAATTGAAAACATTTCCACACAACTCCTTTCTTCAGTCTTCGTTACTCCTTTCCTGGAATCTTCCATATGCCCTTTCCTCGAGATTGATTCTCTTTTTCTCCAAACTTGACTAAACAGGTCCTGAGTGTGTGAATCCTTTTGATCGCTGAATTCTGGCTTTCCTATCTGCACCTGTCAGAGCTGGCTTTTGAAGTTAAGTAAATGGTGGGCATCCCACAAACTGTACCCAATAAACTGATCTATGGCTGGCCCTGAGTTTCATCATTCACCTTCCTCATCTTGGATGATATGATGAGGAATTAATTCCAGGACCAAGATGCCATACTCTTCTATCTATATCATTCTGCTGCCTCTTCAGACAGTTTTATTATATTTCACCCTGACAATTTACTCTCTCTCATTCTGTCTTTTTCTTGGCATTTATACAAAGATCTGCTCAGGAAAGAGGGTCATTCTGTCAAAGCTGGGTCTTTCCTGATACTTGAATTAGGTCACCTGGTCACTGCATATTTCTAGAGGAAAGAGATAGACTGCAATTGAGAATTTGCTGTAATGGCCAGAAGCTCCAAACCTGTAATTACTGTTGCCACTCTGGGAACTTCAAGGGAAGCCTTCATAGTTAGCCTATGCCCTTATCTATCCTGACTTTCCTGCCATATTTTCTACCATTCCCTTTGTTAGAATCTGTATCAGGAATAGAAATTTTGAAATCCAGCTCAAAAGATTTTAGACTAGTACAAAGAATACTTTTTAAAAAATATTTATTTGATGCCTAACATATATCAAATTGCAAAGGGGAAATTTAATTGGTAGTAATAAAATTGTTAATTTTAACAAAAACTAGGAAGATTTGACTTGGCATTTTCAGTATTTGAGCTCCTCATAGAAGACTTGCTTACTACTTTGTGACTTAGAGTTTCAATACAGTTCCGTGGGTAGGTGTTATTTCCTTTATTCCATTTTAAAGATAAGGACACTAAAGGTCATTGCAGCTGAAGACATTGGAGATCAGAGAGTTTACAGATTTGCCTGATTCAGCAATTGGGAGCTGTCAGACTTCAGTGAGCAGTGGTAGGGCTAGTGAGCCCCACGTTTATACTGGCTACCTCCTCACTTAAATTCACCTCTTAGCCCCACATGGTCTTCAGGGTACACCAAGGAGGGTTACCAGGGCTTCCATAATTTTACTCTAGCCTGCCTCTCCTTCCTTCTGTTCTTGCTAATTCTCTTCCTTGCTCCATAATTTTAAACCTCTTATACATTATCTCTCCTTCCTACCGAATAACTGACTCCTCTTGTTGGGCAAGATCCTTTGGAAAAGCTTAAATGTCATCTGAGTTGGCCTCAAATGGCATTTTGTGCGATCTCTATTTTAGCCATTTCTACTGTTGATTTCCTGGTTCCCTTAGATTATGCTTCTGAGGGTAGAAACTAGACTGCCTCTTTCATTTTTGTTTCTTCTTTTTCTTCATCTAAAAAATGAATATAATAATAGCTACCATGTAGATTTATTGTAAGAATTAGATGTAATGTATGTAAGCAGAGTAACTAACAGCGCCAGGGACATGGTAATAAAACTAACAATAGCTCACATTTATTAAAATCATTTTCTGGGTGCCAAGTGCGATGGTAGATGCTTAATGTGTATTATCTATAATCCTTATGTAATGATTTTACTGAATGGCCTAAACTCAAAGCCAAAAATCACTTTTACTTTTCTTCTTCAACCATGTTGTCAAGGTTTTTGACCCTGTGGTTCGATACATTTTAAACAAAGACCATGTTTTTTTCTGATCTTTGGTTATGAACATAACTTAATTTCAATAATTAAAACTTATTTTCAGTTATTACATTTTCCAGGCTGTAATTGATTTACATAAAATGCAAACTCGCTCACCAGGCCTCTCAGTTCAGGTCTGAGTAATATCTCTAGTGCTGTACTGCAGTATAGTTTTTGATTTGATTGTATTTCCATATTCTCTCTCAGAATCAGTGTCTGTTGCTGGCAGTCTCGCTGCCTTGTGGGCTGGAGTTGTGAGCTATTCATAGCACCTTCCCTCCCTCTCACCACTGCTGTTTGGAACCTCTTCCTTCTGACCATGGACATACTCAGTTTTGCTACCACCCAGCCTCAGCCCTCAGCAGCACCCCAGCACCTCCTCCTCCTTCTGCTGGAGTTCCTTTACTTTGAGAAGTAGTTCTTTCATGAGATCTCATAAAGGTAGCAAATTACTTACTGTGGGATGCTCTTAATCAGTGGAAATGCACACAGTCTTTTCATGCCTACCAATACGGGTCTGCCCAGTCTGCTGTCTTTGCTCCCTGCTGGTACAGATTGCTCTAGCCAGCAGGATGTCTTCTGAATTCTCCAGGAGGGACTGGAGCCATCATCTCAATGATCCCCTAAACTCTATGGGCCACATGTCAGCTTGTTTCAGAATCTACTTGTCACAGTGGTTTTGGAGAGATTTGCCTGCACGTTTCTGTAGCTCAGCAAGTCTAAGGTCAGAAATGAGACACTACTGTCTGCCTGTAAGTGTGCCCCATCACATAGACCCATCAGATCAATCGTGAGGGGAGGAGGTAAGTCAATAGCTCTTCCATTCCCTTGGATGACACCTCATTGCTTTAATGACTGACTCTCTTTCTCCCAAAGTACTCCGTAATTCTGCTTTGGAGATGCCAGAGGTGCTGGGTTGATGGCCAGTTTTGCTGATCATTAGGAAACCCTAGAAAAGGCAGCGGCTCTTTAATTTTTTTCTCTTATTCTCCTTCTTAGGGCTATAACCAAAATGTGTGAAACAACAGGCAAAATCTTGCTTCACATCTTGTTACACTGAAAGCACTCAATTACGTCTGAAGAAACTGTGACTCTAGAAGCAGATTATATTTCCTGGAGCCACAAAACTTACTTAGTAAAACTAAAACCTGATTATCCTTTACCTTAGTCTGATTTCAGCTTACTCTTCCATTTATTGTGCTATTTACCTCCTTTATTATTGCTCAATTGTATGTGGTTACCTTCAGGCATCTATAAGTTGAAACAGACAGCAATAGAAATCTGTAGTTAATTCTTAAAATATTTGGAACTTGAAAGCAAGTTTTGATGTTGTAGGTATATTAGGCATATACAGCTTAATGACTCCTGCTAGTAATTATTAAATATTAGTTTTTTTATCTCCAGGAAGTGAAGAAAACACTTGATGTGGTTAAGCAGTACCTAGTTCATTGTGAGAGCTAGATAAAAATTTGTTAATGAAGAACTGCAGGAATTCAAAGATAGCTGATTCTGTTGCTCCTAACAACTAGTCAGACTGCAGAGGTTTGTGTAGGTCTCACAGTGATTCCCACGTTCATCATCAGTACTTACATTAAGAGAGATGTCTCTACCATTTTTATTGGATGATGGCTTTTTCCTTACATGCAAGAAGGAGAAATACCTGACATTGAGAGCAGGCTGATTGTGTGAGGGTTGAACATTTAATCAGCAAGAACCAATTTAAAAGTGCCTAGTTGTAGCAAAATCTAGAGAATTCTAACTTTATATACAAAATCCTTTTCTGTTCCACCATAGCCTCAGCTTTCTTTCAGTTTTTAGATTTAAAACATTCTGATAAATGGCCACTGTAGAATAGTTTAATATAGTACAATAATAATTTTTTTTTCTTAATGCATACAGAAAAAAAATCTGGATAGATCCCAGGGATCTTTGAGGAATTGGAGAAGCAATAAAGATCAGGTAGTAAAAATGCAGTGGAAGTGTTTAGTTCTATTCTTATAAATTGTTTGTAGATCAAATCAATTTAAGAGATCTCTCTATAGACTTATGAGAGAAAAACAAAGAAACATTCAATCACAGCTCCTTTTTGTACACAGATAACTTTAAACTTTCCTGCATTTGCAGCACAAATCAGACATCTATCATTAAAAAATACATTTCTGTATATGGAATTTCAGAATCTGTAAAGCTATAGTGAGAGAAAGCTGATGAGCCTGAATGAGTTGGGAAATGGGCATGATGACGTGAGGCGAGAGGATACCTTTTCAGGTGCTCTGTCTTGACCGTGTTTGTGGGTATATGGATACTTCCCAGTTGCTAAAATTTAACAAGTAGTATGCTCACACAACGGATGAATCTTTTGTAGATATGTTGTACCTCAGTAAAGCTGTGCAGGGAGGAGGTGAGAAAAAAAACAAACTTTGTTAATAAATACAGAATATCTTTTATTCTGGTAAAATGGATAGGACTATGATAAATAAACTATCTTCTATATGTAATAATAATAAAAGCTCAATGTTTCAAATGACCTTAAAGGTGACTAATCCTTCATTCACTCACTCTTTTACTTACTCAACTGATGTTAAAGCATTGCTTTCTGTTTCAGGAACTGTGCTATTTGCGAGTTACATGGGGCCGAATAAA
Organism: Perodicticus potto; assembly: GCA_963574655.1. Taxonomy (NCBI): domain Eukaryota; kingdom Metazoa; phylum Chordata; class Mammalia; order Primates; family Lorisidae; genus Perodicticus; species Perodicticus potto. The sequence goes on along the minus strand of CAUYRH010121822.1, from coordinate 43,957 downwards.
ACAGAGTCTTTTTATGGGGGAGTGTAATTTGTTATCTATTGCTGTGTAACAAATTGCCCTAAAGTTTAGTCGCTCAAAACAACAGGCATTTATCATCTCACCACTGCTGAGCTCAGAAATCCAGGCACTGCTTAGCTGGACTCTCTACTTCCTACTTTGGAGTGTCTCACAAGGCTGCAATCAAGATGCCAGCCATGTCTGACGTCTCATTTGAAAGCTCAACTGGCAAAGGATCTACTTCATTCTCATGTAATTAAGGACCTCAGATTTTTGCTGCCTGTTGTTCCTCAGTTCCTGAACAGATGACCCTTTCCACTGTGACCTCTTCATTCAAAGAATGCAGGCCAAAAAGGCAATAGAGAAAGTCAGCTAGGAAAGTGAAGTCATGATCTTTTATAACCCAATCACAGAAATGACATTCCCTCAACATTGCCATGTTCGTGTACCATTAGTTAGAATCAACGAAACTCAAGAAAAACCACATAGTGATAACACTGTAAAACAACCTCTAGTATGATAATTTAGTAGAAATTCCTGCTTTATTCTCCAGAAAATTCCTGCAGAAATGATCATCTATTGGAGAAGAATGTGAATCCTTTAACATAGGCATGCTAGCCAGTAATTGCCCATTATGCCATCTAAAGTCTTCAAAAGTAGCCAAGCCATACAAGTAAGCAGGTGCTGGTGTAACGTAGGCCAGGGCCACTATATTTATTGATTTTTGTAGCTTCTTTTAAACAAAATCGCCAGATACCATTAGGTATTATGAAACATGACATTTGAATGTGAAGAGTTCAGATGATTTTTTCAGACACATCAAAAAAAAAAAAACCTGTCCTGTAATCTGTGTAGTGCTGCCCCTGTATTAATCTTAGACAAGTAGAAAGCTAAACTCTGTACTCTTCCCGTTTTCTGGTAGTATTTAATGTTAAGAGAGACCAAGACTTCTTTTTATAGGCTGAGGTGGAGCTGAAATAGCTTCTATGGTATTAGCTTTGAAACCCTGGAGTTCATTAATACTCTCTTTGGTTTTCTTCACTGCCATCTTTCTTCCTTCTTATGAATTATTCAAGGTAAATTTCAGTTGAGGTAAATAATTTGATTTGAAGGTTTTTGTATCTGGATTTAGATGCAACAAGAAGTGTTAAATGCTCAGAATTTTAAGTGTACAGAATGGCACAACCTCAGCTATTAAGATGGAAGACATTTGCTGTTAATGCTCTGGGGCTGCTGTTGCGACTTCAGCTTCACACTATTTGTCATTCTGAAGTAGGTAGGCAGTGTGATGCCTGCAGTGTAAATTAGATTTTACAGAGAGCTTGCTTCACTAGCACTTTGAACATTCTATCCATTTCTCAATTAACAGAACACTATTTTTTTTGTTTGTTTTTACAAGGTAAAATAACCTTGCCAATGTATTATTAATCTCTGTTAGTTTTCAGGTATTTTATTCCAAACAACAAAACAGTTTTTGCCTACCTATGTCTCTTGAATAAAGTGAAATTATAAGTTTTGGAAGTTTCTTTTTTCAATGAATGATGTTAAATGTAAGAGGACCTAGGGAACTATTTCATTTTTATGAAAGTCGAAGTAAGACTTGTTTCTTCTTTCACAACAGTCATCTCTTCTTTAGATTCTGTGCCTTAATTTTAATTTTTTAAACACTTAGCATACAGAGTCACACATCTGAAAAATGATATATAAAACGTGTGACTGAAAACTACCTTACTTTGGAATTAATGGGCAAAATGCTTCTTACAAACCAATCCAAGGAAATGTTATTACAGTTTTGTCTTCTGCTAAAATTCACTTCCCTAATGTCAGTTTCTGTTAAAAGAGTCTACATAAAATTATGTTCATAAAATTATCAGGTGGTACTGCTTTTAGGAAAAGCATTTTATTCATGTCCCCTGCTCTAACATATTATGTTTAGCAGCAGGAATTTTTATTTACTAAAATAAGAGCTAACATTAGTTAATTACTATGTAATAAAGCATGTGTTGATTCCATGCACCACCTAAGTTAATGCTCACACAGTTGTATGATATAGTTTCTGTAAGTACTCTTATTTTATAGTTAGTTGCTTGGAGAGCACAATTTTGAAAACAGTCTGTATGACAATAAGATCCATGATCTTAAATACTCTACCAGCAAGTACAAACGGAAACATATACAGGAACATGGATTTATGCTGTTACCCTGAATAACACAACATGAAGTGGTAGGTATTTGACAAATTATCCACAGTTTAAATGCATTGAAACTAACATCCATCACCCAATTAATATTTGTGGGCTGTATTCAGCTTTCACCCGTCTGGTTTTTAACTCAATGTAAAGTTTCTGTGTTTTGAAAACCACTCATTTATATACATAATTATTCCTTTATCCATTTTAAACTTATTCAAGTTTTATCAGAGAAAGTAAACATGCGGAGGATAGAATTACATTATAATTACGTTGTAATTATAATATCTTATTACCCTTTTCATGGCAAAGGATTACCTGTTAGGCTAGTCATATAGTTTACCTGTTCTCAGGAGAGAAGGAGGAGTTTCTGTTCTGAGCTTGGAGGAGATATGGGCTGTGTCTTCCTTATCCAAAATTATTGGGACCCGAAATGTTTCAGATTTCAGATTGGTTCAAATTTTTGAATATTTTCATATATATAGTGACATATTTGGGGGATGGGACACAAATCTAAACATGAAATTCATTTATGTTTCATATATGCCTTATATAGATAGCCTGAGGGTAATTATATACAATATTTTAAATAATGTGCAACCTTTCACATGAGGTTAGGTGTGGAATTGTTCACTTGCAGTGTCGTGCGTGCATTCAAAGTGTTCTGCATTTTGGAGCATTTTGGATTTCAGTTTTTTGAATTAGGGATGCTCATTCTGTGTTGGAATTAGAAGAATGTTCAGGAAAAAAATGCCAAGGGAAAAGTTGAGTTTGGAAGAGGGCACATAAATCGAAAGGGCCAAAATAATGTAATAAAATCTGACCTGCAGAGGTGGGTGCCTTATGGACATGAATATGAGAATGATAGTAGCTAAAGAAGGACGCTGAAGCCGTATTTCTGTTATCAGGCCTTATATTTTTCAGATGATTGTGTGTATAAGGCAGACATGGGCCATTTTTAAGGGACTTGGGATGAAGTGCCTGTAAATTTGGCACATAAAAATGTAAAAGTGAAAGATGTTTAAATCCTCTAAAGAAAAGCAGCAAGAATGCTGCATAAGCAACATCAGTTTGTTTTCTTGGTTGTTATTAGGTTACAAAGTCCACCTAAGGCATTTCCCCTGTCCAGGTATCAATTCACAAAGAAGGCAGAAAACCAGTCTTTGTCTGATTATTTAAGAAGGGTGTATATATTTTCTTATGAATTATTGATATATTTCTAGAATGGTATCCCTCCTTTCCTTGAAATGTCTAATGGCTCCCTATCTTAGTTATGACAGACATTCTTTTAAGTTTCTTAAGTTCTTTGGTCTTTAATTTCCATAAATCTCTGTTTGTGATTTATAAGATTATTCCCTAACTCCTATGCTGACAGAATATAAAGTGTGAAAATCAAAGAAACTGTACTTGATAAGATCCCCATCAGCATTAAAACTCAGCAGGTTAACAGTCAGTTATGACAAGGCCCTTCATTACCTGGTATCCCTTTCTACTGTAATGCACTTTCTTTTCTTCTCTCTTCTTTCTTATTCCTTATTTCCTTCTATTCTGTTACTTTTCATTAAAAAATGAATGTCATTGAATTCTTGACTCAGTGGTTAGGTGTGGGGAATGCCTACTCATCGTTGTGGAAATTTGGAAGGATACAAGGAAATTTTAGATTTTCTCCATAGCCTAAGGAATTAAGGGTCCTCGTTATTGGCATTTAGTAGCCAGAGATTAGGGATGTTGTTAAACATGCTCTTGTACATCTGAAAATGTTCTCATGTAAAAGATCAATAGTGCTATTTTTGAGAAATATTGCAGTAGGTCATGACCCTGTAGTCTGAAAATCTTTTTCTGATTAGGACTTTCATTTCCTGGTTTGCTCTTAGTCTCTCTGCCTGCAGCATTTCTTAAGTTACCCTGTCAAAATTCTATTTGTTCTTTAAGGGTCAGCTCAGATCTCATCCCCTTTATGAAATCACTTATAAACCTCTCCCTCTTTGAGATCCCTCAGAGATCTTTCTACTGTTTTTTTTTTTTATCTTTCTACTTTTTAATGGCCCTTATGTAATTTCTCTCTCTCTCTCTTTCTCCAGAGAATGATCTCCAAAGGCAATAGCAACTTGAGAACATGTAGGCTTTTCTGTTTCTGCTTTCCATATCAGATTTGTCAAAGGGCCTTATAAATGGTCAAAATATTTCATTTTATTTTAGTTAAATCCATGTTCATATAGAGAAATAGACAGTACATAGTGGGATTATGATGACATACTTATGCACAAGAATATCACTGTGGTAAACATGCTAGCTTAGGTAAATGTGTCTTAGAGCTCAACCTAATTTATTCAGTTGCAGTTAATTCACTATAGCACAGTGGTTCTCAACCTTCCTAATGCCACAGCCCTTTAATACAGTTCCTATGGGTCACGACCCACAGGTTGAGAACTGCTGCTGTACAGATCATTAAAGGAAAGATATGAAACTTGTCCTTTAATATCCTTTCCTTTTGGTTGTGTCTTGAATCCATGATGTCAACATACCATCTAGATTACTTAATGGATTAAATATTTTCTAGAAATAAAGGTAGCTTTCAGAACATCTTTTTTTAAAAAAGATTGAAACAAGACTGAGTATCAATGGCCCCTGCCCTACTTCAAACTCAAAGGAATAAACACTATCTAGCAGTGGGATGATACCAAACAGAAAGTCCTTGGCTCCTGCTGAATGATGAGAGTGAAAACAACTCCTGCCCATACCTTTGACAAAGCTTACCTCTGGAAACTCTTTCAGATTTTCAACTCATCTCAGAAAGAACATTTTCCTTGACTTAGAGTTTTTAAGATGACTTTGATTTTAAAATCTTAACAAGAGAATAAATTATTTCTTTGATTATACTAATCTTTTTTTGTAGGCTATTACTTAAAACCACAGATAATGATGTTACTATTTAAATAAATTTAGTCTAAATTTTAAATCAGTTTAACGATCCACCTATTTTCATTATTGATGGATAATGGCCAATAAGCTAGAAAAACAATGCAAGAGAATTGTAGACTTTTGCTAAATATGAAAAAGCAAGGCAATTTTATGCCATTTAGGACCTAAAAGAAAAAAATGAAAAGAAAAAGAAAACAGTTAAATTAAGTATGCCACCTATTTTCTTCTGAATTTGGAGACAGTATTTTGTTAAAGTAATGAACTGTTGTATATATGCTTACATTTTTTAAAGCTTCTTTAGGGCCTTATTTTTTCCAATTTCTTAAATAGTTATCAAATAGGGTATCTGTTCAATAGATAAACTAACATTTCTGGGAATCTGTATATAGTGTGTTATGTAAGTATATCAAGGTATTTATTATTCCATTTTTCCAGAGAGATTGTGAATTTGCATGACTTAGAAAATCCAGTTATATTTTCTCTAGCAACCTTGGGTTATACACCCCCTTTACAAATTAATTTGACAGTAAGAAGCCATGGGGGAGAGGTGATGGAGGTGGGAATGGAGATGAAAATAAGTTAGAAAAAAATTTTCTGTATTCTACTTGGTTTACTACATAATATTTGGGAATGTAATACATGTATTAGGCAAATATATTCAAATATATTCTGGATCAGAAAGTGCTGGGTAAGTGGAAAATGAGAGGTGGCACTTCTGGGCATTTTCTTATGATAGAATATCACCATTTACACAAACATATGCATACAACCTCTTATCCAGGAACATCAAAACTGAATACTTAAATTAAGTTTATGTAATCAGGAAACATTTCAACTACCATAGGCCTTTAGAGTCAAAGGTATGTAGAAATGAATAAAGTACCAACACTTTCTAGAAGCACTAAATAAACTCATATGTTGAATATTTTCTGGAATTTGTACTTTTTGGCATTGAAAGAAGATGATGGGTGATTATATTGTCAAAGCTTGTAGTTCTCAAGTATAATCTTCAAAGGAGTGCCTGTGCAGACATAGGCAGAATAATTTTAATAAGCCTTGAAACATCTGGAAACAGAAAATATAGTTGCATAGTAATATAGAAATAATGCAGGTATTTTTTAACTTGCTCTCTTGTACATATATATCACATATATACATACATACATACACACATGCTTTATTTTAATTGGTAAATTTTTAAATATTTATATTTAGAAAGATAGATTCTGTGTAGATTAAATGGAGAAACGTCCTTTTATGAGAATAAGGGACACTTAGAAACTTATTTTACTTCTGGTTTGAGTTTTGTAAGCATCCTTCAATACATCCTTCTTTTTTGTAGCAGCTTTATTGAGATATAATTCACATACACAATTGGATTCATTTAAAATGTACAATTTAATGGTTTTTATTATTTCATGAAGTTTTACATTTGTCCCTGCAATTAAATTTAAGATGTGTTCATTATACCAAAAAGAAATCCTTATCCTGTTAGCTATCATCTCCCAAGACCCCCATGCTTCTCTGTCTTAGGCAACCACCAATATATCCAGAGTTACCTATTCTGATATTTTATATAAATGGAATCGAAACAGGGTCATTTTGTGATTGGCTTCATTCGCCTGGCAGAACATTTTTAAGGTTAATCCATGTCGTAGCATATATCAATGTTTCATTTCTCTTTATTGCCAACTAATATTTCATTGTATGGCTGCTCCACGTTTTACTTGTCTACCAATCAATTGATAGTTATCTGGATTATTTTAATCTTGGCTATTATTTATAATGCTGCCGTAAGTAACATTTATATGCAAGCTCTTGTGCTGTCAGTATGTTGTCATTACTCTGCTATAGACCTCGGAGTGGAATTGCTGGATTACACAGTACCTGTATGTTCAACCTTTTGAAAATCTGCTGGACTATTTTCCAAAGTTTTTGCACCATTTTGCATTTCCACCACCAGTGTATAAGGGTTACAATTTCTCCATTTCTTCAAGAACACTTAGTACAATCTGCCTTTTCAATTGTAGTCAACCTACTTGGAATGGAGTCGCATTTCATTGTGGCTTTGATTTGCATCTTCCTGTTGGCTGAAGATGTTGAGCATGTGCTTATTGCCTATTTATGTATCTTCTTATGAGAAATGTCTATTTAAAGACTTTGAAAACTTTAAAAAAATATTTAATCAGAGTAAAAAACACGTAACATAAAACTTACCATCCTACCAATTTTTAAGTGTTTAGTTCATTAGTGTTAAATATGTTCATACTATTGTGCAACAGCTATCCAGAATTTTTTCATCTTACAAATAAAACTCTATACTCATTAAACAACAACTCCCCACTTGTCTTTCTTGCTAGTTCTTGGTAACCACCATTTTTTTCTGTTTCTATAAATACAACTCCTTTAATGCCTCATGTAAGTGGAATCATACAACATTTGTTTATGTGAGAGTGACTTAACATAATGTCCTTCAGATTTGTCCATGTTGTAGCAAGTGGCAGGATTTCCTTCTCTTTTAAGACCAAATAATATTCTATTGCATGTACAAGTTTCATTTTACCTGTTTATCCTTCGCTGAACAGCTGCATTGCTTCCATTTCTTGGCTACTTGGAAAAATGCCACTGTGAACATAGGCATTTAAGTTTCTATTTGAGATGTTTTTTCTGATTCCTTTAGATATATGGTAAGAAGTTGGATTGATGGATCTTATGGTACTTTATGTTTTGAAAACTTTTTGAGGGGCAGCACCTGTGGCTCATCGAGTAGGGCACCAGCCCCATATACCACAGGTGGCAAGTTCAAACCCGGCCTTGGCCGAACTGCAAAACAGAAAAGTAGCTGGGCGTTGTGGCGGGCACCTGTAGTCTGAAGGCGGAGGATTGCCTAAACCCAGGAGTTGGAGATTGCTGTGAGCTGTGTGACACCACGGCACTCTACCAAGGGCGATAAAGTGAGACTCTGTCTCTACAGAAAAAAAAAAAGTCCATGGTCTCCATGGCTCAGTGCCTGTGGCTCAAGCAGCTAAGGCGCCAGCCACATACATATGAGCTGGTGAGTTTGAATCCAGCCCGACCCGCCAAACAACAATGATGGATACAACAACAAAACTTTTTGAGGACTACCATACCATTTTCCACAGTGGTTGCACCATTTTATAATCCCACCAGCAATGTTTAAGGGTTCTCTTTGATCATTTTTTAATTAAGCTGTGTTTGGTTTTTATTAAGTTATAATAGTTTGTTAAAATGTATTTCCAACATATTCCTAAATGAAATCACTGCAAAAACTGATAAGGTATTTCACTCTTATCCTGGTTAAAAGTGTAAACTCTGGGCAGCGCCTGTGGCTCAAAGGAGTAGGGTGCAAGCCCCATATGCCGGAGGTGGCAGGTTCAAACCTAGCCCTGGCCAAAACCTGCAAAAAAATTACACAATATTTTGAGTATAGTTAATAATATTGTACTGTACACTTAAATATTGTCAAGGAAAAAGAGTATAAATAGCTCTAATTCCTGAATAAGAATACAAACTTTGTGGCTTCAGATGGGCTATTTAATGTCTCTTACCTGCAATTTTCTTTATTTATGGAATAAAAATGATAGTGATGATACAGGTTTATTTTGAGCATGAAATAAGAAACTGCATGATTGATAGGCAAATGAGTACCTGGCATGTGATAAGTACTCAATACCAGTCATGGAAGACCGCACTACTGTATAACTTCCTACCTTTTCTTATGGGTAACAGTTCCAAAGTTTCAAAAGAATACAAAAACAGTGAATAGAGACTTAATTAAAAAAAAACAAAAACTTTTTATTACATTAAATTTAAAATATGCAAAAGCAGAGATAATGATTGAAGGAAGCCCCCATACCTATCAGCTCAATTTGGTAATTATCAATATCAACAAAGTGTTAAGATGAAGAATTTGCAATGATAATGAAAATATCTGGGTTCAAGATTAGCAGGTTCTGCATGCCACATATTTTAGGCATCTCTTGATGTAATAACCTTCCCTATGTTGCGGTAACAAAGAGGTATGTTTGCTAATGTTGTTAGACAGAAGGATTAGGGGAAGACAAATTCTCTTAATGTGGAGTCAACTTTTACTTGAAAATGAAATCACAAATAATAAGATTTTAAAATTGGTTTAATTTGCAAAACTGTTGCTATTGAGTAAACATGTTGATGCACCTTTCATTGAAATAATAACATTAGTAATATTAACTATTATTATTGATTGCTTACTATGAACCAGGCTCAAAATCATCTCATCTTAATTCTCACAGCAAATCTATTAATTAAGAAATATTGTGATTATAATTATATAGATGAATAAAGAGAAATTGGTAAATAAATTGTTCATATTTAGTGTCAAGACTAGAATATAAATCCAGAGATGTTTCTAGAGTCCATTTCTAATCATTATGACTTATATCAAATCATTTTATAGTCATTAGGTTAATACTCCTGGAATAAGAAAGCTATGAAACATTACCTTATTTAAAAAGAAAGTTTGTTATATATTTATCTGTTTGATTTTGCCTATAATGATATCATTTTAAGAACTGTTAATTTAGGCTAGAATAGCTGTTATACTAACAGAGCACAAATATATGTAATGTCACAAAACAATAGAAATTTGTTTCTTTTTCTTTTTTTTTTTTTTGTAGAGACAGAGTCTCACTTTATCACCCTCGGTAGAGTGCCATGGCATCACACAGCTCACAGCAACCTCCAACTCCTGGGCTTAGGTGATTCTCTTGCCTTAACCTCCCAAGTAGCTAGGACTACAGGCGCCCGCCATACCGCCCGGCTATTTTTCTGTTTTGCAGTTCGGCTGAGGCTGGGTTTGAACCCGCCACCTTTGGTATATGGGGCCAGTGGCCTACTCAATGAGCCACAGGCACCACCCGAAATTTGTTTCTTTTTCATATAACAGCATGGGGTGGATGAACTAGTGTCCATGGTAGCTCTGTTCCATCCAATCATTTGAGAACCCAGGTGTCTTGAGGCTCTTCCATCTTCACACCTGGATTCTTAGTAGAAGATCTGTAGTATAGTCTTTGCCTTACTGGTGAAAATTCCCCAGAGAAAGAAACAAGTCAAATCTAACTGCAAACAGGTTAATGAAAGACCATTTGGATGACATGGCACTTATGGTATTTACCGTTAGGAGAGTGTTTGTCTTTGAAATGTACTCTTTCTAACTGCATATAAATCTATTAATTTACATAGTATCTCACTTGAAAATCTTAATATAAGCTAAATAACATTTGAAATATAAAATGAAGATGTTTCATGAACAAAGCCTCTTTTTTGTTTAACTGGGACTATATCAGATTTTTAGAAACTTTATATTAAATCTGGACAAGAGTGAGTCCTAATGTGATCTTAGACTCTCTTTGCCTAGTGACTATTGGTATCTGTAAATTGTTAGTAGAGCTTGATGTTGGATAAGATCCGTGAGTTTTGTGAATCCAAATTGATGGTCTAAGGCTTCCAAAGTTGACTTAGTGGGGGTGGGAGGGATTTTCTATTCTAGCCAATGTAATGGAAAAGAGCTTACAGAAAGACTTTTTAATTTTTTATTTTTTTGAGACAGAGTCTCATTCTGTCACCCTGGGTAAAGTATCCTGGAGACATAGCTCACAGCAACCTCAAACTCTTGGACTCAAGTGATCCTCTTGCCTCACCTTCCCATGTAGCTGGGACCGCAGGTTTCCACTACAAGGCCTGGTTAGTTTTCTTCTATTTTTAGTAGAGATTGAAGATCTCACTCTTGCTCAGGCTGGTCTGGAACTCTAAGCCTGAGCTGCTATGGACTCCCAGAGTGCTAGGATTACAGAAGCTAGATACTGTGCACAGACTGAAGGACTCTTGAAGGAATTGTATGTGACTGGCCTGGAAATGGCGCACTGTACTTTACCATGATGTTTCATGTCTGGAATTCAGTCCTGTTGCCACACCTAATGGCCAGAGAAACTGGGAAAAACATTTCAGTATGAACCCAGAAATAAGAGAAAGATGTGGATTTGGTGAATTGCTATCAGTTTGTTAAAACTCGTACCAATAAAACAACTATTATATGTTGTAGCATCTTTCCTCAGAATAGTGATTTAATTATAGTTCATATTCATCAAATGTTTATTTTGCACGTCATTATCACTTCATCTTACAACATCTTTGTAAGCTACAGACCAACATCATCCCTTTATAAATGTAGATTCTGTAGCTTAATAAAGTTATATACATTTATTAAAGGCACAAAGTGGTATGTGGCAGGACCAAGATAAGGGCACAATTCTAACTACTATGGTGGCTTTTCACAGTAGTCATCAGTTGGTAGGTAAAGGAATAAGAATACCATGAAGGTAGGGGTGCCAGGTAAAATATAAAGTGTCAGTGCTATATTTGGGACATACTTTAACTAAAAAATTATTCTGTATTTACATGAAATTCAAAATTTACTGGATTTCCCATAGTATTATTTGCTAAATCTGGCAACCATATATATAGGAAAGCTATGGAATGAGAAAAAGTAATGGTTATGCATTAACATTTTAAATTAATATGCAGAATATTTTCACCCTAAAATACTTAGCAAATGCTACAATTAACGTTACTTATCCTAAAATGGAAAAAATCGTGGGATAACGCTTAATTATATGATTGGGAAAAACATGTAGGTGAGACATCCTTAAGGGGTTAATTGAGTAAAATTAGAAGCCTGTCCACTCATCACTATACCATGCATAATTTTGCATAAGATGATTTAAATATCAAATATGTTAGCACTTAAAATTATATGAACTTTTTATCAGATCAGATGCTTTTCTTTCACCACGTTTTCATTTATTCATGCATAGTATACATTATTTTATCCATCGTATATATATTCAAAATTATTTGAATATTGGGTGCCATAGGATAAATAAGTGAAAATAAACTCTTATATATCTTTGATTCTTTACAATGTGCATAATTTATTACCCAAACTAGACAATATTGAGAGGAAGGTGATTATCTTAATACTTACTTCAGCACAACAGTTGAAAAATGAAGACAGCCTTGGGGAAACTAGGACAAATAGTTACTCCAGTGAGTTACTTTGTGATCACAGAATTTTAGAGGAGGAGAGACATCATGGAGCACATTTAGTATAATTATATTGTATAGACTCAGAAGTGTGAGGCCCAGTGAAAATAAATGACATTTTCTCTTTGAGTCTCATTCAAGATCATGACATTTTTAAATGAAGAATGATTAATATGACCCTTTTTCCATCATTCACTGCCCTGTACTGGACCTGAGGTTGTTATCTTTTAAAATAACATGAACTTCAGCTAAGACTCCAAAGGCCAGAATCAAATCTTTACACACTGATGGATGTCTGTATTCATTCATTCTTCTTTCTTTCTTTCTTTCTTTCTTTCTTTCTTTCTTTCTTTCTTTCTTTCTTTCTTTCTTTCTTTCTTTTTTTATTTTGAGACAGTGTCTCACTATGTTACCCTCAGTAGAGTGCTGTGGCATCATAGCTCACAGCAACCTCAAGAATTGCTTTGCCTCAGACTCCCAAGTACCCTCCCTGTGGCAGAGACTACAAGAGCCCACCACAACACCTGGCTGTATTTTGGTTGCTATTGTCATTGTTGTTTAACTGGCCCAGACTGGGCTTGAACCTACCAGTCTTGGTGCATGTGGCTGCACCATAACCACTGTGCTACGGGTGCCTAGCCAGTATTCATTCTTCTACAACACAAATTCACTTCTCCTAAACCTATTAAGAATTAAATACGTGTGGGTGGTGCCTGTGGCTCAATGAGTAGGGTGCTGGCCCCATATACCGAGGGTGGTGAGTTCAAATCCAGCCCTAGCCAAAATGCAACAACAAAAAGATAAATAAATGAAAGAAAAAAAAGAATTAAATATGTGCTTCATAAAGGATTCTTAAAAAATATTTCATCTTATAGTCTAGAATGTCACTCTTACATGTGGATGACCATGATATTGTGGAGCAAATGGCCTGACATTATTTGACTGAGAATGGAATTGAACCAAACAATGGCCAAGCCATTAGTAGAATCTTAAAATGTTCTATTAATATGGCCTGGAATATATATAATGAGTGGGAAGACATCGTCTTTGGTATTTTTTGATGTAAACATCATTTTGCTTGCGATTACCCTCGTGCCTACAAAATGCCTAGAATAGGTTTTTAAAACATCAAAAATACTCTGATAATTTAAGTTCTCCCAAATTTACTTGTATTTAAGCATTCTCTTTTGTTCACAATAACATAAAAGGACAAGAAATATTAAGTGGTATTAACAACTTTAAGCCAGATTACCTATGCTCAATTCCTGATGCTAACACTCTGTAGTTTGTGAAACAAAGACAATTTCCGTAACCATTCTATTCTTCAATACTCTTAACTGCAAAATGGGAATTATTATAATAATGAATGCATAATGACCACGAAGAAATAAATGTTTTAATATTGATATAAAACACTCACAATAGTATTTCTTTCATATAATAGGCATACAATGAGTGTAAGTTCACATTAGTGTACAATTTATTTTTAAAAAATAGAAATATATTCCTCTCCTTTGCTCTGTCATTTTTGGATTTTTTTTCTTTCAAATATAAACCTGCAAACAATGCACATGTTAAATTTACAAGACATTATTTTTTATAATGTATAGTTTAAAAACATTAACTGGGGTCAAATTCTAGAGTACAATGACCCCTTTTAACCTACTATGGTGTTATTCCATTTTTTCAGGATTTTATGGAGTAAATTTAAAAAGTAGACTTATTAAAAGCTGTTTTCTACATTTGATAAAGGTGCATTTATTTTACATAGTTATTTTCCTAACTCTCAAAGAAAATATTGCCCAAATATTTAGTTGGAATTTTACGTGTATTAAGAATGAAGTGGAAATTTATTTTCAGCTTGACTGCCCAGGTTATGATATACATACGAAATGAGAAAGGAAAAACTTCTGGGATGAATCTTGTTTTAGTGAGGTATGACATTTTTATTGAAAGTGGAAGGTATTTCTTCTATCATAAGCACCCAAGATCAATAAATTATCTTACTCTAGATATAGAAAATAAGGCAATTTTTTCCCAGAATCTGCTTTAAAATGAAATGAGCACCCTATGGATGGGAACTTGGTAATCATAACATAATTTTCTTCAAAAATATATCTTCTTTTCAGAATAAGCAAATCAGATATTTTAGACTTTATTTTTTTCCTGATATTATAATTTAGAATAGCTACTTCAATGTCTGCATTCCCCCCTCCATGCCTGAACTACAGCACGTTATTAAAGAAAACAAGTACATCTTGCTGGAGGGATTCAGTACCAACGACGCTTCCGATTAGCACTCAACTGATGTTTCACAATTTTTATTTTCTTGTTTATAGTAACTCTATTTTGTAGTCCTATTAGTGGCTTTTCCAAACTTTCACCCTTCTTAGTTTCAACACATTGTTTCTATTCCTTTTCCCTCTAGCCAGATGAGCACGAACCAACCATATGGGGAATATTATACCCTTTTCACTTTTTTCCTGGTTTTGTCCTTTAGAACATCCAGTTTAGTTCAATGGGTTTTTTTTTTTTTTAACCAAGTTTGTAATTTACTTTAGCAAACATGTCTTTACCATCTCACCATCCTGAGTCAGGGTTAAGGTAATCTATGTAAATCACTTAGCATAATCTCAGACACATAATAATTGCTATTGTATTTCTTTTTCACTCCTCACTAAGAGGCAAAAGTTAACCATGGATTATCTGTTTAAATACTTGTCTTTTCATTGCTTCTTAGTGGTTGAAAACTGCCATATGTCTTCTACTATCTAAAAATTGCTGAAGAAAACAGTGATTATAAGCCAAGGGTTAGAAGCCTGACTCCCTAGATGTAAATCCAAACTTTGCCACTTACAAGCTGTATGGCAATTATCTGGACACTTAACTTGCCTCTGTTTCCTCATTGGCAAGTTGCAATGGAATCTATGTCCAGTCTTGTAATGGAGAGAAAGTGTGTTAATGTATGTAAAGTACTTAGAAGTGCATGGCACATACTAAGCACCAAAATATGTTAGTTATTACTAGTTTGCACAGTATCCAATGTTCATTATTTCAGCAAATATTTATTGAAAGCCATTAAGTGCTAATCACTATGTTTGGTTTTAGAGTACAATGACAGTTAAAATACACTCCTTAATATTTAGAGAGAAAAAATATTAAATAAATATTAAGATACAAACAAAAGTGGAATTTGTATTAAGAGCTGTGAAAATGTGCCATGTGGCCTGAGGGGATCTGATGAAATCTGGAAAATCAGGAAAGTCAGATTGTAAGGTTGCATAGATGCTCCCTAAAATTTTCTTTTACTTTTCCTGATGGTGGTAAAGATTTATTTTCTAAACATATTAAAGCCCAAAGTGTTGTCTATGCTCTTTATCTGAAAGTTCACTTACATTCTCCTTCTCCCATGGATCTTATATTGTCCCTTATTAAGGAAAAAGAGACATTGTTGGTCTAGG
The DNA here is from genome assembly GCA_963574655.1 of Perodicticus potto. Lineage (NCBI taxonomy): Eukaryota > Metazoa > Chordata > Mammalia > Primates > Lorisidae > Perodicticus > Perodicticus potto. The sequence continues at coordinate 28,287 of CAUYRH010121822.1, read as the reverse complement.
GAGATGCTATTGTAGATTTCATTAATATCACAAGTGAATTTTTAATCTCAGAGGGGTTCACATTGTAAAATGGTATTAGTAGTTGCAGTACTGAGGTCTCATTTTTACCCCTTTAATAGCTTCCTAATTATAGATTCCTTCTCCTTTTATTTCAGTCTTTATATTAATGATAAAACTAATCTGCAATTGCTCAAGTAACTTTCATGCTAAAAGCAATTAGGGAGATTTCTTCTTGGCTCCTTAGAGAGAAAATAAATTTAGATATGCAGGAAAATCTTTGTCATTAAGGGATCAGGTAGCTACAATCTTCTAATGGTAGTACAAGGAGTTGAGCTCAAGTAGGGCATATAGTTTAAAGTAAAAACATTTCAACTTGAAATTCTCTGCACTCTGTAATCGCTCAATTTGCCAAGTGGTCATGAAAACAAAGTCTTACAGTTGGTGAAGGATAGGAAGCAAATTCACTCAAAGTAAAGAAAGGAAGAGGAAGCAAAAACAATAAAGGTTTGCTGAAGAAATGTTTACTGTCATTCTTTTCTCCTATTGTATAATCAAATTATCTTACCATAAATATATAGAATATATAACTATATGCATAATTAGGATTCATTTTTCATATTCTTCAAAGTGCATGGTCAGCATTATTTAGAGATCTCAAAACTGGTCATTTTAAAAATCACTATAAGCAAATTCTGGGAATTTAAAAAGATTTTGGAACTGTTTAAAGTTTTAATTTTTTCTTGTACAACAATTTTATGCCTTTTAAAGAATTATAAATAAATTTATATTTGTAAATTTGGAAACATTTTGGTTGGTTGGGAAAATTTAGATGTTATTGTGACTGAACATTATATGTTTACCAATGGGGAAAAAGAAAAAAAAATCCTTTCTCATATCAGATACTATATTGGCTATACTGATAACCAAATTCTATATATTTATTTATGTTTTAGGATAAGCAGCTTAATTTATTTGAATAACCCCTCATCTTTCACTATTTGTTTTGCATATAAAATGAGAGAATTATCTCTTTTCCTTAATTTTGTAATAATACTTTGAAACACATTTATTTTGTAGAAAGCCTTATATTTAAGTTGTCAAACACAGCTGATCCTCAATTAAAACATGTATAAAAGTGTAAGTTGTTATAACTTCTAACTTATTACTCACTTGAAGTGAAGGATAAGTGCATAAGGTTTTATACAAATTGAATAGATAATCTTCATTTGACAAAAGATTTGCATATAGAATGAGTGTTATGATAGAGAATTCTAAGTGTAATCAGATTAGTTTGTTGTCTCCTATTTTAAGTCATGAACCAAATTCTTTTTTTCATCATTAAGTCTATAGCATAGATTTTGCTGGCTGGCATATTTTATCATTTAGAGTCTTATTCTTGTAAGGCATATGTAAGAGAGAGGTTTTCTATTTATTGAAAATCTCATGGCAGTAGGATAGCTTACATTTTTTAAGGAGTAATCTTGGGCAGCACCTGTGGCTCAGTGGGTAGGGCACCTGCCCCATATACCGAAGGTGGGTGGTTTAAACCCAGCCTCAGCTGAACTGCAAAACAGAAATATAGCTGGGCGTTTTGGCAGGTGCCTGTAGTCCCAGATACTCAGGAGGCTGAGGTAAGAGAATTGCCTAAGCCCAGGAATTGGAGGTTGCTGTGAGTTGCTTGATGCCATGGCACTCTACCGAGGGTGATAAAGTGAGACTCTGTCTCTACAAAAAAAAAAGAAAAGTGATTTTGAATGCTTTTCGTTGAAATAGAGGAATCAAAATGTAGAATAATAAAAAACCATACTTAAGCTAAGCTTCTATTGTGTTTAAAAAAAAATGGTTACAAAATCTTCCCCTTTGGCCTAAAAGAAAGATTTTATTTTAATCTCATAGTAATAATACTTTAAACATTTGAGAATTTTCTTAAAAACCATTTTTATATCTGTTAATATAAATTACCATATCAGTGGTCATTTTTGTAGCAAAGAAAAGTTAGCATCTTTTTTCTGTTGTTATTCACTTTTGGTCTCCTCCTGATAATCATTCTTCTATTTTGTACATATTTCATTAATGTGAATTTCCTAGGAGAATATATGCTAAAAATGGCCTCTTTTACCATATATGACTGTGGCTCAGAAAGTTTACTTGCATCTGTGTTTCAAATGACTAAGCATCTTTGTATCCATAATGGCAGGTGGAGGGAATGAAAGAAGAAGTAGACCAAATGTTTTACATGATTGGTGCATAAGCTAGTTAGACAATCTATTATTCCTAAGTTTTATGCCTTCCATTATGATTTCTTTGCTTCTGTGATAAATGATTTTCAATATAACATAAAAATGTTTGATACAGCTATCAGCACTTAGTTTGTAATTAAAAATTTAATAATAGTTTACAAAAATGTTAATTTCCATTTTATAGTGACAGGTGAAATTTCCTAATATTTGCAGAGAAACTGTTTATACTTTTTCATGATTTTCTGGGGTCCATGTTTTGTTTTCCCTTTAAATCAATAAAAAATATTGTTCTGGAAGAGATTATAGGTCTTTTACTATGGCCCATGAAACAAGGACCACAACCACGAGAGGCAAATGTTCTTCCTCAGAGGTTGTCAACTTTGGGTGTGTACGGGAGTCATTGGTAGCTCTTAAGATATACATAGTCAGAATTCTACCCTTGGTAACACTGAAATCCAAGGTTCAGGGTGGGTTCTGAGCATCTGTAATTTTTAGACATAGGCATTGGTGATTGTAATGGTCTCTCAAGACTGAAAGCATCTGACTTACGCACTTAGACTTTCAAAAGAGTATGAGAAGTCAGGTGATTTCTTTCTAGCTAAATTAGAATTAGGTATCTTGATACCCTTTTGACTATAATGTACTGTCTCTGCTTTCATAAAAATTCAACTATTATATTTTCATAATTTTTAGTCAGCCCTGAAATCTGATTGTCAGTTTCCTTGCCTGGATCTACCAGAACATTCTGCAATTCTGCCTGAATTATTAAACTCTTCTGTGCTGTGGAAGTGTTATGAGAAACTGTTTTGTTTTGTATAGCTAGCAATAATAAAGGACTGAGTTGCCCTGTCAATATTACTTAATTACTTCATTTATGTGCATAAATGTCTATGTGTGTGGATATATGTATATATTATTTGACTGGATATTATTTTTACAGTAAGTGCACTGATTCTGTTTTTAATACATTTGCTTCTCATTTATTATTTCAACTACTAAGACACCTGTTAATTCTCTCAGATACCACCATATTTAATAATCATTTACAAATTCATAGCTGGATTTCAAACTTTTGTAATTCCAGTGAAAGTGAGTGATTAAGGAGTATTTAAAGATGCGTTTCAAATAGTTTTAGATATGATTGTATCATATAAATTTACTGATTCTTTGGCACTTGGAGATTTCTTACGTAATTATCCATAATTGCATTTGAGAATGAAAGGGACTCCTTTAGTTATCCACTGATTTTATTTTCCACTAATTTTTTATTCACTCAATATTTATTAAGCATTTATTCTGTACTAAATGCAGTGCTAGAAGCAGGGAATAAAAAGATAAGCAAAATCATACCTTATAGTGGTCCTCCTTATACCAAAGATCTACTGGTCAAGACAGAACTTAAATTTTTGCAAATAAATTTGGAATTCACCCAGTAGAGAGTACAATAACCCAGGGAACTAATTTAGTGTGTGGTAGGTGTGGGTGGTTAAAGGCCCTGGAGCAAGGAAAGCTTTCCTCAAATGGTGACAGTAGGAGGGCTTAAATAAGCAGAGACAGAACAATGACTTTTGACTTTTAGATGAGTAAATGCAAACGTTTAGCACTTTCAAATATCTGAGAAAAAGGAAAGTAGAAAGTGAAATTTTTTACAACTAGTTGAAACAATTTTCATATGTGAATATGGGATTGCTTTTACCTGTGTGCAGGTAATACATTGAATTTGTAAGAGTTCAGTTGTCTTTAGATTATTATGGGGTACATACAATTTGGTTACCTAATTGCTTTTGTAAAATTAAAGTCTGAGTCCCTGAAGGTTATCAAAAGTAAGATGACTGTTTTCCTAGTTTGCATTACTGTGTCCCATTATCGTGACAGTCCCTAGAATTCTTCCAGAATAAATTATTAATAGTGATCTTTTTTACTTTTACCTTTTTTACTTTCAAATGTGTTATGGTTTGAATGATAAATTTTATGATAAGACTATCTGTAATGAAAGACTATACAGATTCATTCAATTCTCAGACCAAGTTACAAAGAGCAGAGTTTTGGTGAGTACAGACAGTAAGAAAGTTCAGCTTTCTTACATATTGTTTTGCTTATAGCACAATAATAACCAACTCAAATTTTGACTTTTTCCCTCCCATCTCCTTTCCTCCCTCCCTGCCTTCTTTCTTTTCAAGGTGCAGTGACCAATATTTAGGGAATGATTACATTATGCATTATCCAATGCTGGGCAGTGGGTATATAATTGTGAAATGGGTGGGAAATAAAATAAAGAAGAGTAAACCAAGTAAATTTGAGAAGTTAAGAAGGCTTGACAGCAGCTGTAAAATGCGCTCTGGTTAGGAGAAGAAAAACATGTTTTTAGAAGTACTGTTAGAGACTAGAGTCATTTTCTTAGTGTTCAACAAAATATTAGGAAAGTTAGTTGTCCCCGATTCTTCATGCCCTAACACCCAAGCATCTCTTGGGCAAGGCAGTGTCTTCCTTGGAGAGTAAAAGATCAGAAAATCCAAAACTGAATCCTCAGTATTTGGTAGATGGAGGGAAAATGCTGGGGAAACCTTGTAAAGCATTGATTATTTTCCTTTGATGATAATACTACTTTTCCCTTGGGTCGCAACTTAGGGGGTCATAAAAGAAGTAATATATTAAGGAGAGAATTAGGTTGCACTTGGCTCAAGAAAGTATTGAAATATTCATAGTGTCATAAAAGCAAATGGAGAAACCCAATTCCATTGTCTTTTTTTTTTTTTTCTTTTATGGTGTTCTTTCCTGGGTGAAATGAGTTTGGCGTATTCCTTATTGCTGGGACCACATCATCATGCTTTCTTTCCTCATTACAATGTAAGATTACTGTCTCCAGATATCAAAGATATAAATTCTTTCTATTTTTGGTTGTTTTCATTTTAGACTTTTTATTTAATTATATTTAGGGGATATAAGCTCAGTTTTGTTACCTGGGTATGTTGTATAGCAGTGAAGTCTGGGCTTTGGTGTGCCCAGCATCCACCTAGTTAGTGTACATTGTACTAACAGATAATTTCTCATCCCTCACCTGCCTCTCACCCTTCCACCTTTGGAGTCTCCAGTATCTATTATGAATTCTTTTTATATTGGTTTTTCTACTCCTAAATTTCCTAAGAGAAGGGGAAAAAATAAAGAAAAAAAGTCTATATCACAGACATGCTTCACATTTAAATTTATATTATTCTGCTCTGCAGTTATTTCTTCTCTTCCCAATCCAGAGAACTACAACTTATCAACTGCAAAAATGTTAAGTATTTCTAAAATTTTATTGGTAATCTCTGGACCTCAGATTTTGGAAGCAAAAGGCTTTTGCATTTCTATTCTGTTTTTTTTTTTTTTTGTAAAATCGCCTCTTGAAAGACATAAAAGGTCCTCCTTCCTGCTAAGTCACCCAAAAAGGAATGATAAAATGGTTTAAAGTAAATGTGGGAAAATAAATTCATCCTGTAATGCATCACCTGGCTTTCCTGACACACAAGTAATTGCTGACCTCTTTGCATTCTGTTTAGAGTCTCCAAGCATTGATGCTTGACAAGATCTAGAGTGTCTCATATAGACACATTCATAGAGTGCAGAGGCTAAAAATATGGACTCTGGAGTCAAAATGGTTAGATTTGAATTCTGACTTTGATATTTACTGATTACAGGACCTTAGGCACCTTATTTAACATCTCTACAACTGCTTCCCTATTACAAAATGAAGGTCATTATAAAGTCTTCCTAATAGGTTTTTAAGGAAATAAAATTACATGATCTATCTAAAACACACAGCACAGTGCCTGGCACAGTTTAGGTACTCATTAAGTGTTACTAGCATTTCAAATGTCTAGTGACAACTTAATTTGTATGATGTCCAGAACTTCTACTATTTGACTAGAATTCGTTTAGCAAAAGCGTGGAAAACCTGAAGAAAGACACTAAATGAATAGCTGTGCTCTTTCCCCTCCTTCTTCCTTTAATTAAAATCTCAGCAATCCTCTAAGTACAGAGTTTAGTTTTTTTACATGACTATATTATCTCTTCCTCACCTTCATCCCAATCCCTGCACCTTCCAAAAAGAGAAACGAATCATTCCGTTGTTAGATTGCAATGTAAGTCCTATGCACTCCAAATTTAGTATTTAACTAAAGTGTATATTCACTGTGGTATTAAACTTAGTTTTTAAATTTTAAATGTAATGCCACTAATATCTTTAAATTCGGTTGTCTTTCTGTCAACCAGAAACTAACCTTTTCATTGGTATGCTCTCCTGACCTTTCTCATAGAACTGACATTTTTCTTTTTTTCTTTGTTTTGGTATTTTCCCCCCATTTTATCACTAGAACCTCATTTCAGCCTTACTTAGGTAGGGCTCCCTTGCCTTATCTTAATGTCTTCTTAACAATTTTCAATGCTTTCTTAGGCCAAGTGCAACCTAATTCTCTCCTTAATATAGTCTTACTTTTGCAAGCCTCTCTGTGACAGTTGTGCTTTGTTTCCAGCTCCGTATATAGAAACATAATGGTGCAAAAATACTGTGAGCTCAGCAGGGCCGTTTCCATTGCTATTTCCCAGTGTGTTGGCCCAGCCCTCCTTTTCTGTGGCTATGTCCTCCAGCCATGTCATGCTTTTTTGATTCTTGGGCCCCTCTTGTATATTCATGGAGGACTTGCTTTGTGAGCTCATCCTCTTCCTGTCCCCTGTAACATATGCCATCACTAGGGCACCTTAATTTTCCTTGACCCTTTGATAGCAATGTCCATAGACTTCATTCTACTTTGGAGACAATCTGCATATGTCTTTCTGATGTACTAATTTTCTTTCTTTTGGTTATAGACCCAGCAGTGGGATTTCTGGATTATATAGCAGTTCTGTTTTTAGTTTTTCGAGGAACTTTCATACCGTTCTCCATAGTGGTTGTACTAATCTACGTTCCAGCCAGCGCTGTGTAGGACTGTTCCCTTTCCTCTGCATCTTCATCAGTATTAGCTCTTTATTTTTAGAACTTTTTGATAGTAGCCATTTTAACTGGAGTAAGATGATACCTCCTGGTGGCTTTGATTCCCTGACAACTCGTAATGTTATGATCACTAATAATTAAGGTGGCTGTTATCAAAAAGTCAAAAGATAAACATTGGAAAGAATGTACAGATAAGGAAGCCTTTGCACACTGTTGGTGGGAATCTAGATTAGTATGGCTGTTATAGAAAACAATGCAGAGGTTTCCAAAAATATTAAAAATTAAATAAAATGTGATTCAGCAATCCTATTTTGGGGGGTGCATACACAAAGGAAATGAAATCACCACCTCCTAAATATAGTGGCACTCCCACATTTTGATCTTGGTAGCATTATTCACTTCAGTGTCCATCTACAGACAAATAGATAAACTATGGCACATATATATGATTCTACTCACTTTAAAGGTCCATTGTCTAAAATGAAAAATAAAGTAACAGTTTCACCCCATATATTCAAAGTGGAAACTAGTGAATGTGTGCATAGGAATGACTAAATGTTAAAAGACACCCCACCATGGTGGCATGTAGTATCGTTTGCCTCAGCTGTTGCACTGGCCTCTCGTCTAGAATTCAACTTTTCATCTCATCCCTTTTCATTCATTTTCCACACTGTCTCCAGATCTTTGTTTTTATGAAACAAAACTGAAAATGGTGTGTCTGTCTTAGTCTATCTAGGAGTGATTCTCAAATTTAAATTTACATAGAACCATCTGGAGAATTTGGTAAAATCAACATATTTCCAAACAAAAGAATTGTCAGACTTGTCAAAGTCCTTTTTTTTTTTGAGATGGGATCTTCCTGTGTCTTCCAGGTAGAGTGCATGATCTTAGCTCACTGCAATCTCACAGTCCTTGGCACCAGCGATCTTCCGGCCACATCCTCCCACACACCTAGGACTGCAGGTGTGCGTCACCACACCTGGCTAACTTTTTTAAAGGTCCATTCTTCAGTATAATTTTTTACTGTTGGCCCTTAGGTAGCCAGTGCTTCAGCCGTATGTATTATTTATCTTCTCATGTTCTCTCTACTCTGTGCCTTTGAGTACACAGTATTGCTCTTTTTGTTAGAACATCTCCTGCTCTCTTATTGTCTGAGACGCTTTGTCCAGGTCACCAAGCTGGGTTAGGCACTCATCCATACTAACTTCCTCTTCTAATTTTAATGTTGTCTTATAATTATCAACACTCCCTTCTTGGTGCTTTTACCGTGGTCTCCTTAAAGTAAACAAATATGTATTGGGCATGGCTTTAATCCCCTGTGACAGAAATTCTTTCTGGAGAGAGGTGGCATTAAATTCGCTATTACTAAATCAGAGGATCTATCTTCAAATATGTATGTCTCAGAATTCTTATCTGTAAAGTAAACATTGTCAGAGTAATTTTTTTCTCCAAGCAAAGTTTTATTGATCTGGATAAAACACACACACATGTACATATGAGCACACACATGCAAAGTGGTTCAATATATTTTCAGTTTCTATTGGAACTATTTAAAATGAAGAACTCTACAGACTATATAAACTTTTTATTAACTACAGTTCCCTTTTATTTTTTAACATGTTTTCTTTCCCAAAACTAATGTTAGACTAAAAAGACAATCAAAGTGGCCAGATGGTCATTGATTGTGAGGGATTTTGCTTCTATTAAAATAACCATGAAATTCCCGTTCAACATGTATCTTGTCTTCATCATAACACTGACAAGGAAAAACTTGTTTTAATTCAGATATAGGGTTTTAAATCATTTGCATTCTTTTGTCTTTTAGAGCAGGCTGATTAGAAATAGCTCATTCTTAAAGAAAATCTTAAATGTGCAGCTCTTTTGTAAGTGAATGTAGTCAGCCTCAATCCAGTTAAAGATTTCTTTCTTTCTATAACACTTCGTCAATGTCTTTGCTTATTGTTTCCAGAAATTAAGTTAGAATTTTATTATGCTATGTCAATCACTGTCTAGCCTTTATTTTTATTTACTCACACACACATATGTAGATGCACACAGATACAAGGACACACACACGCAGTATATTCCACAGATGATGAACATGCAGAAAACATATATAAATGGGGAAGTTGTGATTTATAATACAATTACCATGGCATTCTACTTTACATTTCCTAATTTATCTGACATTTAGCATAAAATAAATTGAATAATTGTGGTTCATACACTGTTTTGTAATTTATAAACCACCTTTAACATAGGATGAATGCCATTTTAAAGGAAAACTGCAAATTACTCATTTTTCTTCTTTTATACATACTCTTGTATTTGTTTTCACATGAAAGATTTATAGTCCCTTGCCCCATTTGTTTAAAGACAATTTATGACCACATTTCTTTATCCAAGGAAAACCAACTAAAGAGAGACAAAACCAAAGCTCTTTCTGATAGAAAAACGCATAGTGCCTGAGTGAGAGGTGTGTGGATGGGGCAGGAAGCAGCATAGTCTATGGTTTAATGCTCCAGGCTTACAAAAGCATGTGTTGGAATGGTAATTGGATTTCAGAGCATTGCTTTGGAGAATAGACTGCTTAAATCATTGAAAAGGAAATCATTGCAGAAAAGAAGCTGGGAAGAATTGCACAGGCTGTTTGAGTACTTATAAACTAAGAATAACATAGGAACAATGAAGAACTGGTTTCATGCTGTTGAGATTTGACATCTTTAAAAACCTGATATTATAACTGCGGTTTTGATCTTTATTCTTTTGTTGTATTTTTTTTCTCACAGTTTTTGGCCGGGGCTGGGTTTGAACCCGCCACCTCTGGTATATGGGGCCAGGGCTCTACTCCTTTGAGCCAGAGGCACTGCTTTATTCCTTTGCTGAATGAAGTCTGAATGCGTCTTAGACCAATACCTTAAATGAGAGCGGAAATAAATGAGATTTCAAAAATGCTTTTAGCGGTGAAAAAAAGATGTTTTTTTCCCACAAAGTCTACATTATACTGTGCTTTTTAAATGAAAAATAGATACAGATTTGAACAAGCATACATCTTTATTTTTAGTTTGTTTTACATGTTTACTGCTGAGGCAGTTAACTTGCCTTTCTTAAAGTGTTAAAAGAGTCCTATGTCTCCAAATTTTCATGTAAATACGGTGACTGACACACTGTAAGCATTCCAAAATTATTTTGATGTGCAAGGACTGGATGTTGGGGTCCTGCCCTAGGGGTAGGGTCTTTGATGACCAGTGGAACTAAGTAAAAGTGGTGAGAGATAAATAGACAGGACACACGGAACAGTTTTTAAAGGTGGGCACAGAGGAGCACTGTTAGTTTGTGGGGCTTCAGCTAGTGGTCCAGAGTGTTTGTTCACCCAGCTTTTAGTGAAGGCTATTTTCTCATTAAGTCAAGAGGGTAAGTTGAGGAAGGGAGTAAAAACATCAGCAGTTTCTCTGAGTAAGCATGTTAGTTCTTTTCTATCTCTAATATTAACTTTAAGGGTGTCAACAGCCTTGAGAAATCCAGAACCTGAGCTTTGTGAGGGGACAGCCTCCTGTCTGTGGTCATGCACGCAGATCCCTTGGGGGAGGTTAGAGCCTCCTCTGGTTTCTCTGTGGAGCACACATGGTGGTGTCAGTTCTCCTCTGAAGAATCTGTGGAAAAGACGAATTTTCCCCTCATCTCCACCTGGGGACATTTCCCTCTATGGTTAGGGTATAAGCTCTCCTGTCTGTATCTCAGGGCTCAGGCTATTTTCTTGATTTCTGCCCTGGCTATTATACAAATCCTCATAATGGGTATTCGCTTCTGGAAAGTTGTTGACTGTTGACTGTGCAGGGGTCGGCCTGGTTGATCTTCCTTCCCAGGCCTTACATGTAGCTTCTGCTGAAGCCATTGTTCTTCAGAGTACTTACAGACCCAGCAGGGGTGTTTGTAAGCTGTATGCCTCACAGGCCAGGCTTCCAGTAAAAGTAGAAAATGTCCAGAAAAGTAATTCAATTGTTAGTTTCAAAATAAACTAGCTAAATTGTTTTTATTCCTCCTGGTTCAATTTATTTCTGTTCTTTCCCTTTTATGGGGGTGTTTTCCCTTGTCAAGAATGGGGTCTTTGGTCCCATTTTCCCTATAGCCAGAATATTCTCTGGGTGTTAGCCCCTTAATGTTTATACTTAATTTTTCATCAGCCATTATAACAACCAAAACAAAACCAAACACATTTCATCTACTAGGCAAAGGTAGTTCAAGGTGTGTTTCCTAGCCACTTATTCAACAATACCTATCCATCACCCTGTGTGCCATGAATGGACAAAACATTTACTTTCAGATAACTTACATGTATTTCCCTGCCTCCCCCAAGTTTTAGCATTAAGCTCTAAAAGCTATATAAGGAAAAACCAATAGATAGAAAATAGATTTCCAGGAGAGTTTGTTAAACAAATTGTTTTTCATGGAGTTTGTTAAACAAATTGTTCTGTTTTTCATGGAGATATATAGCACTGACCTTTACTTGTCCTTGTTAAATTTGTCATATAAGGAACATTTGTTGAGTGCATATTTTATACACACACATATATATACACACTTATACATATACATATATATATTTCTCATAATAAGCCTTCCTTTAATTTAAAGTGAGAAAATGGAAAATCTAGATAGTGACAAAAATTTCTCAGGGTCATTTTAGCTAGAACTGCAATCCAGTTCTTTGGGATGCAAAACCATTTCTTTCCCTGTATCTTGCAGTCATTCATTTTAAACATTAGTTGTATCTGAAAGCAGTTAAAAAATGATGTAATTCTCTTTGGGGAATATTCATTGCTTTCTGTGCTTCTTTTTATTTTGTACTGTACTCTGTTGTTAAGTTCAAATACAAGTGTACTCTTTTCTTTGTTCAAAGAGAGGAAGGAAAGTCATTCACAAAGTGGCAATGTGCAAAGGACCAGAAAAGCATTCTATTCTTCACCTGAGACTAGCTTCACAAAGACAATAAGAACTGCTGGGAGGAAACCAGTGCGTGTCAGTGCTTTACTCTAGTGTAAAATTTGAAGTCATTTCTTGGAAGGATTTTCAGGAAGGAAATTTTAGAAATTAGAAGCTTCCTGTTTTATCTCAGGGCTGTCATTCCAGGTCAGGGTCTAAGTGCAGTGGAGTAACTAGTAGTAACCAGCAGTGGAGAGGCACCTGTTTGAAGCAAGCATTCAAATACAATTTTCTCTTTTACTCAAAGAATATGTTTGTGCTGCCTTCTTTATCAATAAATATTCTGAGATAGAAAATAAAAATTATTTGGCTGTGGAAAAAGCTATGTTATTTATCAAATGGAAGCGAAAAGACAAATTTATTTTTTAACAAAATTATGAATAATAGCTTTAATTTTTTTAATATCATGAGCTTTATTTATTTTGAAACTATTCCTTGTGCTCTTCTGGGTTCGCTGTCTAGAGGTACCCAGATGGCAGCCTTTGACATACTGCCATAGGCTTTCCCTACAATACAGCCTCTAATAAAACCAGACTGTTTTAAAACCCTGGTAATTGAATTATTTACCTTTATACCAAGAAGGTTGGGAAAGCACCAAAATCTGCACTTGGCGTGTAGTCGGGCAGACTTCATGGAGTTCATGCTGTAAGACCTAAAGTTCTTATAACCGTCTCTAAAACAAACAAAAGACAATGTCAGCAGGGCCTATGGTCGTTCCCTGTGTGCTGTGTTCAAGATAGGATCAAGTGTGCTTTCCTATGGAGGAGCAGAAAATCATTGTGAAAATGTTAATGGTACAATGTTAATGTGAAAACGTTAATGGCACAGAGTTAGAGAGCTAAATAAGAAAATGAAGCTTTGGGGGGCTTCATAAAATGTAAAGGCTTATTCTGAAAACTTGAAAATATGCAAAATAAATAAAAATACTCGTTATTAGATAGCTTCAGAATCTAGTCATGTAAGTTACAGGAAAATATCCCTATAACATAACTTTTAATAATAGGGGCTAATTTCACTAAGTGGCACAGTGCCCTGAGGTGGAACTGTGCCTGCTACACCATGGAGGTAGGAGTGTGCATTCCACGGTCCCTTGGCTGGGATTCATGACATCCCAGTCACTTCCTGTGTCATGTGAGATACGTCGTGTACCCTCCTGAGTATGATTCCTCTTCTGAGGAGTAGGGTGCAAATGCCCACCCCATAAAATCTCTGGGAGAATTAGCCGACGGACATGGTGATGTAGTAACAGTAGCTGGCTCATTCTGAACAATAGCAGTCCATTTAGGATCTTCTCAACTTGAGAGCCACTAGCATCTTTAGCCTCATGACAATTGTATAGGGTGGCTTGTTATGCCTCCTTATGGCACAGAGAAAACCAAGGGGTGGAGGAGGTTAAACAGTAAAGAAGTGTCAGAAACCAGTCATGTTGACTTCACAAACTATGGACTTGGCCGATATATTATTGCTATATACTGTCCTGACTCCTTCCACTCACCTCAAGTTAGGTTTTTGTTTTCTAATGGCTAACAGGTGTATGAAAAGATGCTCAAAAATCACGAATTCTGAGGAAAATGCACATGGAGAAACCAGTGAGAGATCACCCTACATCTGTTGGGATGGCTATTATCTAAAAAATAAAAAATTAAAAATCCAAAAATCTTCCCCCTGTCTGAGTGAAACCTTATATCCTTTAACCAACATCCCCTAAATCTTCCTTTCTCTACAAGCATCCCGGCCCCATTCTACACTCTAGTTCTATGAGATCAAACTTTTTTCAATTTCATATATGACTGAGACCGTGCAGAATGCCTGGCTGATTTCACCTACAGAATATCCTATAGATTCGTTCATGCTGTTGCTGATGGCAGGATTTCCTTCTTTGTTGTGGATGAAGAGTATTCCATTAAGTACTATGAATGGATACTATTTATCCTTTCATCCACTGTTGCAGACTTAGATTGACTCCATATCTCCACTATTATGGACAGTGCTGCAGTAAACAAGGAATGCACATGTCTCTTTGCCATACTGATTTCAATTCCTTTGGATATATACCCGGTAATGGGATTGCTGAGATCATAAGATGACAAATATTGGCAAGGATGTTGGACAAGTTGCAAGCCTTGTACATTGTTGGTGAGAATGCTAAATGGTGCAGATGCTATGGAAAACAGTACGGAGGTTTCTCAAAAAATTAAAAGCGGGACTAACATAGATTCCAGAAATTCCACTTCTGGGTATTTATTCAAAAGATTTGAAATCAGAATTTCAAAGATGTATTTGAATTCCTCTGCTGTAGCATTACTCATCACAGCTAAAACATTGAAACAACCAAAATATCCATGTATGGATGAATGTAAAAAGAAATTATGGCATATACATACACTGGAATATTATTCAGCCTTAAATAAAAAGAAAATCCTATCATATGTGACACCTTGATGTAATTAGGAGCCATTATGCCAATTGAAAGAAATGAAGCATAGAAAGAAAACTCCTGCATAATTTTACTTACATAAGAGATCTAAAATAATTAAATTCATAGAGGTAGAGACAGAATGTGGTGGGTGCTAAAGCAGAGGGGAAGGAAGAATACGGACGTGCTGGTTAATGCATATACAAATTATACTAGCTGAATTAGTTCTAGAATTTGCTGTACAAAATAAAGCCTATAGTTAATTATATATTTTACATTTAAAAATTAAGAGGATATATTTCATGTTCAATGTTCTCATAATAATAATGTACAATGTTTAATTGTGTATCTCAAAAATGATATCTTAAAATAGTACTTCCACTACTTTGAATGTGGCCTGTTTTAGAAATAGTGTCATTGAAGTAGTTAAGGAGAAGTCATAACAGAGCTGGCTGAGCCCTTAATGCAGTGGTTTTCAACCTGTGGGTTGTGACCCACAGGAACTGTATTGAAGGGTTGCAGCCCTAGGAAGGTTGAGAACCACTGCCTTCACACAACATGACTACTGTCCATATAAGAAATAGACATGAACATACAAAGGAAGATATCATGTGAAGGTGGAGGCAGTTGCAAGCCAAGAAATGCTCAAGATTGCTTGCTAGTCACCACTAGGAACTGCCAAGACGTAAAGAAAGATTCTACCCCGAGTTTCACAGAGCATATGGCCATGCTGCCATCATGATTTCAGATTTCTGTCCTCCAGGGACTTGAGACAATTCTATTCTTTTAAGCCACTTAGTTAATACTCTTTTGTTATGGAAGTATATACATACACACATATTTGTATTCAATTTATAGTTAACATATATTATATATAATCATTAACAAAGTGTAAGGTATAGTAATTTCTCAGAAACACTTGTTCATTTCTTTATGGAGGTTACAGTGTAGGAATATGTGCTTGTGGAAATCTTTTCTTAAAAATCAAACTTTTTCTATATATAATTTTCTGAAGTTAAAAATCTATAAAACTGTGATGTTCCTATATACTCCCTCAGGAGACAAATATATGCTTCTGTTAACACAGGTATTTATTTTTACTTCAGCCAAGTAGCAAATTTACCCAGAACTTGCCATTCATAATCCCTACGTTATTTATAATGTATGGCACTTAGATGCATTCTTAGGTCTATCCTGTCTTGTAGAATATATATATTATATTTCTGTATTTAGATTATGAATTCTTAGATGGCAAGTTTTATATTTTATATTTTTTAAAATAGCATCTGAAAAAGGATGATCGTTATCCATGGCAAATATGCATCACTCTGGCAAGAGCTCTTTTTCAATCTCTGGTATTCATATCAGAAATTTGTACGTGGGCATCTCCATTGGTCAGTTTGATGGTGTCTTCTCTTTTCAAGGAGAACTCTGCAGGGAAGTGCATTAGTTTACTACAGCTGCATATAATTGAAATACACCGGGAACATATTACTTGAGGTTACAAGTCCAAGATCAGGGTTAGTTTCTTCTGAGCACTCTCTCCTTAGCATGTAGTTATTTATCTTCTCACTGTTCTTCTGTATTTCATCTTAATTAAGTACTTCTGCAATGACATCATTTCCAAAACAGGACACATTCACACTAGTCAGATTAGATTAGGGTCTACCCTAATGACTTCAGGGGTTAACTTAATTAACCCCTTTAAAAACCCCATTTTCAAATACAGTCACATTGTGAGTTTCTAAGGGTTCAGAATTTAACCAATGAATTGGGGAATGATGCAATTCAGTGAAAGCAGAAGACATGAATGGCTTGTTTCTGTATAGATTCTTAGCCCAGGAACTTCCTGGTACAAAGCCCTGGGAAATATTTGAAAGTCTTTGAGGTGATGGATATGTTAATTAGCTTGATTTAATCATTTTACAAGGTACAGAGACACCAGAACATGATATGTTACACATTGTAAATATATGCAATTATTATTTTTCAATTATGCCTTACTAAAAAGAGTATGGATACATAATGTTTTTCTTTAAAAGCAAGTTTAAAAATATCAATCAAAGAATTTCAGTACCAAAGAAGACTACTAATAGTATAATTTTTCATCCTGGTAATTTTCTTCAGTAAGAAAAAGATATGTGTATTTATTAATTTGAGATCTGAGATTTGGGTGTTTGGAGGATGTTTATTTTGTTGAAACACACACCTGATCAAACTGGCAATATGGGCTTTTCTTTGAACATAGTAATCTCTATTATTTCAAGTAATAATATCTAAAAAGTAATTAATGTGAAGGAGATGAACTGATATTTGAGCACACAAACATGATCATTAAAAAAATCACATGGGCTCTTCAATTGCTTCTATTTGCTTTTGGATAGAATGAGAATATTTTAGTCTGTTAAAGGATGTGCTTTTTTTTTGTAATGTGAGGAACTTTGAAGAGTAAGATAAGGAGCTAGTATGGAAAAAAGAAAGCTTTTACATTCTTTGATGTGTAGGATCCTATGATTCTGAAAGTATGATTATTTCTCTCTGTACCGGAGCTTACTAGCCTACATAGATATTAGAATTCATAGCAACACATAATTCAAATTTATTTCTGTATGTGAGAAGGGATGTGATTTTCTTCTTCTCTAAAACTCATCCAGTGTATAGACATAACATTATCACTCTATTATTGGTAGGGATGTTAGAAATCTGGGACGAAAATTTGTCTCAAAGTGCAAATTTACGCAGCTAAGTATATTGATCCAGATTAGACATTCTGTATAAAGAAAAACACTAAATAATAATCTATAGTTTTTAGAATTTTGGAGAAAATAGGGAAAAAACTATTCAGTGAGGCCTTTTAATGGACTCTAGATACACACATTAACCTAAGTAACTCTACATTAGTGATGGGCCACAATTACTTTTTACTATCCACAGTGTAACAAGAATGCATCATGTGAGGTGTGTTGCCAAAAATTATCATTTTCATTTCAACGTATTATAGATTCCTTGTTTTTCAGGAATTGAATATTGAAACTAATCACTATTACAATTGCCAAAGCATCTAAGGTCAGCCTCTCTTTCTTGAATCCTATTAGCCCTTAGTTCTGGAGCTGTACTTTTCTTTCACTCCTGAAAATAAGGCATCTGATGACTGTGTTTGCACCCTGGGATCCAACCTCTCCTGTTGACGTTTGGCGTAATATCCGCTAGATTCAGTCTTTTAAAGCAGCCCTGTGATGGATATGCAGGATTGAATAGAAGGAAGCTCTCCTCTCTAGAAACAGTTGTCGTGGATTAAAAATGTCTTTAAACTCGTCAGAGTGGTTGTTTTTTTTCCACCTAGCTCCCCTCCTTTTTTCTTAGGTGTCTTCTCTATTGTCTTGGTGGGAATGTCCCATTTTAATATATCATATGGGGTGTATTTAGAAGTGGCCGACTTGATTAAATAATTTCAAGCCTAGGAATACATATTATAAACAGTGGCACTTCGATATAAGAATTTCTCAATATACACTTTGTCCATATAAGCAGCCTTCCCGTTGTCTTTTGTATCATCCTTTTTGAGGAGTTCTCATTTCTTATATAAGGTATTTGTGTCCCTGTAGTTCTTTTTTCAGAATTTTTTTCTGCATCATAAAAATTAGCTTAATTGTGTATATGTATTTTTCCATATAAGTGATTTTCTTTTGCTCCTGGTTTCCATTAATCTGTGATCCTGATTTTAATAATTAAAACAGGCAGATTATTTTACTAGCATTTTCTTGAGTCAAACTTAATAACTTGTCAGATCTTGTGGTCATACTTAAGATAAATGTGTATGCAAATATGTGGATTTCTTTGTAATTAAAGAAATTATTTGATTGTCTATGCTGGATTTATACTTTGATAATCCTTCACTCATGCATACCAATAATCATCACTGTTTAGCCTAAATTTCAAACCTTTTAAGCTAGTGTAATTCATAATAATATGTGCAGTCATAATTACTTTCAGAAACAAAATTTATATTAGAATATTAGTATAACAAAATTGCAGTTAACTCATAATATAGCCATGTTATATTACATTTATAAATTATTATAATTAAGGCTAAATGGAAGGCATACTATAGACTTTGATGAGAGAGAAAAAGTCATCACTAATTTCAAACAATTGAATTTAGCTATTACAGTTTGAGGTGGGTAATAATTTGGAGTCTTTAGCTGGCTGACACTATTGTATTTATCTTCATAACTTTGTGTACATGCTTTCTTTCTTTTTCCTTTTTTTTTCAGAGACAGAGTCTCACTTTGTTGCCTCAGTACAGTGCCCATGGCATCACAGCTCACAACAACCTCCAGTTATTGGGCTTAGGTGATCCCCTTGCCTCTGCCTCCCAAGTAGCTGGGACTACAGAAGCCCACCACAACTTCTGGCTATATTTTTTTTTTTTTGGTTGCAGTTTGGCCAGGGCTGAGTTCGAACCCGCCACCTTCAGTGTATAGGGCTGGCACCCTACTCACTGAGGCACAGGTACCGCCCTGTGTATATGCTTTTTAAGGACTAAAACCATGTATTTGTTAAGGGTCACACAGTGGTTTTTCTAATGACATTTAAAATTTAGGCATGCCTCTGATAGTGAAGTGAGTACCAACAAGTTCAAGTTCTAACTTCTTTAATCTTTGGTCTCTTCTGCAAAACAGAGGTAAAAAATAGTTGACAGGCAGTGCCTGTGACTCAAGGAGTAGGGCACTGGCCCCATATACCAGGGGTGGCGGGTTCAAACCCAGCCCCGGCCAAAATAGAAAAAAAAAAAAAAAAAGTTAATACTTCACATAGGATTGTTTTGGAGGGATTGAGTAAGGTGGAGATGCCTGGGAAGTACTCAGGAAATGCAGCTACTCTTATAATTAATCTACTGTGCTCTCCAGATCCTGGCAATGACTATTAAGTTTACTGTCCCTGTAATTCTACCTTTACAAAAATGCCTTAAATGTAAATATACTCTTCTAAGTCTTACTGTTTCTTTTACTTTGCATAAGGCATTTAAGATTCATCCATGCTTTCCCATATATTAATGCTATTTTCCATTTTATGCTGAGCAGCCCGTCCATTGTATAGATATGTAACAGTTGTGTATTTATTCCTGAGATATTTGACTTGTTTGCAAGTTTGGGTGATTATGAACAAAGCTACCATATATAACTAAATACAGATTTTTGGGTGAACATAGTTTTCATTTATCTTGATTGACTCTCTAGGAGCAAAATGTCTGTGTTGTATGATAGGTGTGTGTTTAATAGAATAAGAGAAAACAAATTCTGCTATCCAAAGCTGTTTAACAACTTTTCATTCCCTTCAGATATAAGGGAGGGATTCAGATGTCCTGCATTCTTTTCACCATTTAATATTGTGACAACATTGTTTATATGTCTTGCCAATCTAAAAGGTATAGAGTAGTGATGTATTCTTTTTAAAATAAAAAGGATATATTTTTAAAGCATTTTAAAGTGTGAAACAGTCTTATCTTGGAATTACAAATGTGTACATTTTCTTTTAAGAGGATTTTACATTTTCTCCTTTACTTCTGACTTTCCAAGAGAAGTTTTGCGTGTTTTATTTCATTTTCTATGGGTTTTATAAGGCACTGTGAGATCTGTACAGAGTCAGGATTAAATAAGAAATGCTCCCTGGCTTCAAGTTGTTCATAATTTATCAGAGGCACTGAGGTGGATCCCTGAGTACAGGTCTAGGCATACGTATGAGTGAGGCCAAAGTCCATTATAGCAACTGAAGACGCAAATTTTATTGATTGGTCAATAAGGATTAGAAAAGTAGTTTTGATATTCATGACAATAGGGTAGAAAATAGTTTTGAAAGGTTAGATTTAGAGAGTCAAAATAATTTTCAGTTTTGAACCAGCTACAATATTTATTCTTTTTCAGTTTTTTTTAGAACCCTTAGGCATGAACAGTAACTTAGGTCTATGGAACTGGTAGCGTGAACTGCCAAAGATCAAGGACCTAGGAGAGGAAAAGAGTAGCACACTTACAAATCCTTCCATCTATGCCACCTTGAGATGGCAAATTTGTTTACATTATAGTTGATTTAAATATCAATAATACTAATAAAATTTTTAGGAATTCATCTGAGTTTAAAAATTAAGGGTTTTTGATTGTTTACTTTAAACATCTAATTCAGCTCCATACCTCACTGTCCATAGCAATTCATATTCCATGATAAGCACTGGAGCTTTTTGTAGAATTGGCTTTGGAAATTCCTCTCTGGGTCATAGGTTATTCAACCGTTTGCTGATAGACACACATATAGGTATTTATTCTCCTGTTTACCTCTTTAAAATGAGCTGAAAATAAATGTTAAATAGAAAAGATGAGAACAATGACTTTTTTATTTAAACAAAAGAAAGTATCACTAATATTAGGGAGCAGCAAAAAAAAAGCAAAAAGAAAGAAATGGAGGAAAATCTGTGGAAAAGCATTTGGGATGTTGGTTACTCTCCTCTGTGATATGTTCTTTCCAAACTCTTCTAAAATTCAAATTTTTTGCTGTACTCATTTTTATGTAAATATGAAAAAAGATTATGAATATACATCATTGTGATGGCATAGCTCAATTTAAATGGTAACAGATATTTTATGGATGTTCTGTTTTTAAAATAGGATCAGTTCATTTTAGCACTTGCAATTGTGATTCTAATTAAACGCTTCAGATTTAAATGCTGCATATAGAATCTATTTTCGCCAGTATTAAAACATTTATAGGACATTTATTGTTTGTTCATATCCTTATTTCTCATCCAGTAACCATTTTTTTGTTGCCTCTCGGGAAACTATGAAAGGCTATGAAGACATAAAACTAAGTAAGACCAAGCTTCTAACCCCCAGGTGCTTGACAAATGTTGAAGAACGTTTCCATGGGAGCTCCTATGGAAGGAGAGAAACATATCTTGAGTTCTGTAATTTCTGGAGTGTATTGAAGGATCAGTAGGAAAGGTTCTCCTTGCAGGAAACAGCATGAGAAAGTGTTGAACTGTATTTCTGGTTAAAGTCTTCTGAAGGAGGAGAATATTCTATGTGTTATTTTTGCTTTGCAAAGAACAAACAAAAAATAACAGAAAGATTGATTATGAAAGAACTTATATATTTTGCTATAGACATATCTACCGACCTATCACTTACTGAATGAGAGTCAGAATAGTGTATTGATCAATTGTAGAATATATTTGGTTTGTGGTGTCAAGATGCCTGGCCTTCAGAGCTGATATCACACTTCAGTGTGACTATCCACTCTGCCCTCAGTTTCTTTATCTGTAAGGGAGGAAGGTGATATAAGAGAACTTCCCTTATAAGGTTGTTGTGAGGGCTAACTCTGTTAATGCCTGTAAGGTTGAGAAGATGCTGGCTACATTGTAAGTACCAAGTATAAGTCAGCTACCTTTATTTCATTAGTATGCTGATTGGTTAATTGTTCTGCAACTTCATGAGGTGGTTATTAATGCCCTACTTTAGAGAAGAGGAACTCATACTCAGAATTTAAGTGATAACCCTAACATCACAGAGGAAGTATCCCCAGATATCCCCAAGTATCACGTATCCCCAGAAAGGCTTTTTCTGCAATAAGGAGATAACTTCAGGGGTTATTTTCTCCATTACTGTCTGGATTAGGGAGTCATTGACCCTAGTTAGGTAAAAATCCCCACATATAGACAAAAAGAATAACTAGTAAGTTATAGGGATTTTTATTTTCAGTTAATATTGGGGACTGAAGCCTGTTATACCTTGGAACGTCTTCCAGCCCTCTGATCACAGTCTCAATGCCTACAGGAACCAGGCAGGTAAGCGCTGAGTGAAGTAGCTGGCTTAATTTCATAAAGGCTTCTCAAATTGATTTATTAGACCTAAAACCTCTCCCTTTGATTTCTTCTTGAAATACACAGCACCTGTGTTTAGATCTAACACATTGACTGCCACATGAGAAAAGAAATACTTTGGGGGGGCCACAGAAAATTGGGTCAAAATACGTCAAGAGTACTATGAGTTATATATGTTTCACAAAGCCCAGGGGTCAAAACTAGTGTAAATTAAATATAATGCACGTATCATTAATGTGTTAAATTTTCCCCTTTTGATATAGGCATGGATATAATTCTATCCTTATACAAAAATAACACAAACTTGATGCTGAATAATTACCTTCAGTGGCAGCCAAGTGGTAGAGGATGGTAGGAATGATGATGAATCACATACTATATATCCAATATTGTCAGTTTTTCTAATTTTTCAGTGAAACCTAGAGGAATAAAGTTTCATGTTTTATTTCATTTTGCTTTATGTTAGTAATGTGAAAAACAAAGGCATAAAAAGCAAAACATTACACAGGCTTAAGGGTATCTAAACTAGCCAAAACCAACACATTGATCTCCCATATAATCACATTGATTCTTTAGGTAAGGAGAACCAGGCAAGCTTTCAGTGAGAAAGAGAAATGATTGTATTTGCATGTTGTATAGATCATTCTAGCAGATCCATTTGTCTGCATATGTTATCACTCAAGAGATAGTAGTGAAACCATGAAAGAATACAAGATTTACAGAGACCACAAATACAGTGGAACAAATAAAGAGGCTGTGGTTTTACTCTGGGTAAAATGAATAATGAAAAAAAAGAGCCTATGAAGAAACAGGAAGGAAAGAGGAGAGAGAAGAAATACTTTTAAGCAGGAAAAAGGATTGTTGTGTGCTTCAGAAAGACCAGAAGATGAACTCTGAAAAAATGCCCTTTAGTTTTAATTTAGCAGCTTGAATTCACCCAGGAAGAGTTTTAATAGAGTGGAAGAATTATAGTAGTTAATGTGTGCTACTCTTTTGAGACACTTAGATTAGAAAAAGATGATAAGTGCTGAAAATTAGTGAGTAGAAGATGAATTTGGTATCTGGAAAGAGGTTTTTTTAAATAAACAAGTCTTAAAAATGTTTATTATCAGGAATTGTTCTATAAACTTAATCCAAAGATGGAAAGAAATTGTCATTTATTAACCACTACCAAATGCCCAGAGCTGATAATGAAAATGATTTTAGGTTACCTCATTAATTCTCCCAACTATGCTGAAAGTTAGCTACATGTCCTTCTGTTATAGATGTAGGAAATTTAATTTCATAAAAGTTAAATATCTTTCAAGAAGATACATGAATTTTTTAATTTTAATTTCTTTTTAAATGACATAAAATGTACATGTTTATCTTATACCACATGGTGTTTTAAAATATGTATATACTTGCACATTGTAGGAAGTTGCATGAATATAATCAATATTTTTCCTTTTGTTTGCTATCTCCCTGACAGTTATTCTGGGAAAAAATTTTAAAAATTTAATTATATTAAATTAAATTATAAGGCTATTAAATTAAATTAAGTTTAGTCTCTACTCTTTTTTATAGCACACTACCAGCACATTTGAGTTTTTAATTTTTGTAATCAAACTATCTTACATGTTATTTACTCTCTGCATATTATAGTTCTATTTTTGTTTGAGAAATAAACCATAAGTTTTTCTCCTCTTCCAGCCAGATTAATTTTAAGAAAAAGAGAGATGACTACTAACATTTAATGCAATTCCTATTTTGTTATCAATATGAATTATAACCATAACATTGTAGGTCCATATTTAATTAGAACCAAATTACCTTCATTTCGTTTATTTGCAATGTATTGGTATTTATTGAAAAACATGGGCTCCCTCTTGTGACAAAATCAATGATTCCTTTTATTGTTGTTGGTGAGACAGAGTCTCACTTTGTCACCCTTAGTAGAGTGCATTGGTTTCATAGCTCAAAGCAACCTCAAACTCTTGGGCTCAAGTGATCCTCTTCTCTCAGCCTCCCAAGTAGCTGAGACTACAGGCGCTCACCACAACCCGTGGCTATTTTTGGAGACAAGGTCTCACTCTGACTCAGACTGGTTTCGAACCTATGGGGTCAGGCAATCCACCTGCCTGGGCCTACAGAGTGCTAGGATTACAGGCGTGAGTCACTATACCTGGCCTAAAATCAATGATTCTAAATTTCTGGTGCCATACTAAATTACCCATGTATGGTCTTTAATCTCCACAAATAACATTATATATAAAATTATTTAATCATTTAATACTACTATTTAACATTATAATTAATTCTTCTCGTACTTTAAAGGGAAGCAATATTTGATTCTGATTTGTGTTTAAAGACTTATATAATATTTTAAAATATCAACTTTCATATTTATATTCAAAAATGTCAAAGAAAAAAAGAAAGAGCAAAATGGTTTCCCTCCCTTTTATTTTATATATGCTACCTTCTGTTTTTGAAAATTCTTTGGAGAAATTTAATTAGTTCCTTTATGTTTTGATTGGCACTCCAAGCTGGGCACAGAATTTAATTTATATTCTGCATGTTTCCTATGTTTGATATGTGTTCATATTTCTCAAAATGCACAGTGTTTCTCTTTGTTTTGCTCTGGAAACTATGCATGTGTATTGTTTTTGCCTTCTTTAAGGAAGCAGCATGTACATTGAACTGTGGGAATACTCATAACGAGTATTCTATTCTAAGAAAGAGTAAAAATTATGGTGTTTCTTTGTTTTTTGTTTTTTTTTTTTTTCAGTTTTTGGCCAGGGCTGGGTTTGAATCTGCCACCTCTGGTATATGGGGCCGGCACCCTACTCCTTTGAGCCACAGGCACCACCCTAATTATGGTGTTTTTTTAATGAAAGCCTATATTATGTGCTGTGCATCTGTGGGACTGTGTGTTTTTGTGCTAGAAAGAATAAACTTGGGCAGAGTGGGGAGAAAGAAAAATTACAGAATAGTTATATTCATGGACCCAGCATTGGAAGGGTGTTTAAGGTCATCTTGTACCAGCCTGTGCATTAAAAGTACTGGTTTTAATTTTGGCTCCCTCATGAACTACATACATGGCCCTTGACAAGTCATGTTCCTTTGTGGTATATCTATTTTCTCACCTGTATAATAAGATAATTGCATTGTAACAAGTTATTCTCTGCATGAACAAATCTGTAGGAAATAGCACATTTTCCTAGCTCACTTGAGTATTGATTATTAAGGCTATGCATGTGAGGTAATAAAACGGGGATTTGAATATAAAGATATCAAGAATGAGGTCTGTCAACTCACAGCCTACAGTGAATATGCAGTTCTGGAGCTGAGGAGGTTTCATGCCGGGGGAATTCCACACCGATATGTTTTAAGTAAGCTAGTCTCTCAGCTCTATTAAACAAGACGCTATATGAGCTAAAACTTTATATTACTTGTCTGACTCCAGGAGGCATCTGAGTTTGTGTCCCTAAGTAATGTATCAGTGACTGTCTTTCATTACCTGTTGCTGTGTCATCTTAAGTATTACGAGATGATCCTGGGGTTGCATTTGCTTCTGTGGACTTCTGTTCCACCTGCCGTACTCAGACAGAACCATTGGCTCCTCTAGGGAGCACCACCATTTTCTTCGTTTACTCAGGACCATGCTTCAGTTCTGAATTTTCATGTCTGGATCCTTACTTTCCTTTTCCTTTTGTAGTCCTGGGTCTCGATCTCTCTTTTGAGTCATACCTGTATGTATGGCCTGCCTAGTGTTTGAGTTCATTTTTGTTTCTACAGGCCAGGCCAGGCATAGGTCCACAACCCATGGCCCACAGCCTGGTCCTTTACCATATGTCATATCCAAGGCCTAATTCATCTCAGAGCACAGATCAGCCTTGGACCAAGAATGGGCAATAGCAGTGGATGGCTGGAATCTCATGTTTAACACTTCCATCCATTTATTCATTCATGTAGGTTAAAAATATTTTTTGAAAGACTATCAATTAAATCCTTGTTGCATCAAAAAAAATTGGGATTGGATCAGGACACTTTGTGAGAATCTCAGGACAGAGAACTGGTTCTGATTTCTTAAAGAGATGTGAAAAAATAAGATAGTGTTTTATTTGGATATATTAATGTGAATGGCTAGGACTAAACTTGTGTTTACATATTTATCTATTCAGAAAATCTATTTCTACCCTTCTTTATGTTGAAGACAGTTTTAAGATTCCAGTAAGAAAACTGACATGGAGAAAGTGAACAGATTGTAATGTATATTATATACTGCAGGGGCTGGGAAGAATATATAAGATTTTGTGTATGTGCGAACACATGCGCAGAGAGAGAGCGGGAGAGAATGAAAAGAAAGAGAACCCTTATTCATCCTGATAGATAATCTTTGAGAGAAGATTTTTTTTTTTTTGTATTAGATCGTGTGGCTTAACATAAAATTGCAATTACATGTAAATAGCTATGGCCAGTGCCAATTTTGGGGTTGTTATTTGAGATAAATACATTTCTGGGAAGGGATTCTATAAGTAGAAGGAGTGGCCTTTTAGCAACCATCCTCCTGCTCACCCTCTATACGTACATAGGTTCTTATCCGAAGTGTTACACAACTTGATTTCATGTGCAGGTGTGTAATCACGTGTGCACATCATATGTAATATGGGTAGTGATGAGGGGGCAGGGAGTTTAGAGATTTTCCAGTTTGGTTGTTGACATGTTTGAAATGACGAACAGTTCATGGACAATTTCCATGTGATAACTTGTTAAAAATAATGTAAATTTTAAAAAATATCTTTTTTCCCCTTCAATTCAGTTTTTGGCTTCCTACATAGTACACAATTTATGAAAAGAGATGATGAAAAATCCTCATATAAGATTATTCACTATGTAGAATTGTTGTCATGTAACAAGGCGTTGCTAGAGGGAGTATTTTCTTTAAAAGGGAATTAATTTCAGGGATTACTATCCTTATTAACTCTCTGAATTGGGAGACCCTTGACCTTAGGGTAAAATGCCCAAAATGAAAACAATTGAAAAACACCTAATGCAGTGATTCTCAACCTGTGAGTCATGACCCCTCTGTAACAATAAAAATACATACTGCATATCAGATATTTACATTATGATTCATAACAGTAGCAAAATTACAGTTATGAAGTAGCAAGGAAAATAATTTTATGGTTGGGGGTCACCACAACATGGGAAACTGTATTAAAGAGTCACAGCATTAGGAAGGTTGAGAACCACTTTACTAACTTATCTTTCCTAAATTATAGAGATTCATGCTTTTTTTTGTTTTTTTTTTTTTACTTCTTTTTTAAATTTTTTGCCATTATAGGCACATAGTATTTGTGGAGAAAGGGGAACCTTTGTATTCTGTTAGAAGGAATGTAAATCAGTGCAACCACCATGGAGAACAGTATGGAAGTTTCTCAAAAAACTAAAAGTAGAACTGCCGTATGAACCAGCAGTCCCACTATTGGGTATATAAAAAAAGATTCTTGCTTTTAGTGTTTAGGAACACACCTCTTACAGCCTGGAAATCTTGGAGCTGAATATTTGTCTATTCTCTCTCTACGTTTAAAGCTCTGAGTACAAGCTTAGTATGGTATGGGTGTTCACTCCTTGCTAGATTTGCCTTTCTTTTCTTTTTTTTTTTTTTTTTTTTTTGAGACAGAGCCTAAAGCTGTCACCCTGGATATAGTGCTCTGGCATCACAGCTCACAGCAACCTCCAATTCCTGGGCTCAAGAGAGTCTCTTGCCTCTACCTCCCAAGTAGCTGGGACTGCAGGCGCCTTCCACAATGCCCACCCATTTTTT
>CAUYRH010121821.1:0-32250 GCA_963574655.1 Perodicticus potto | reverse complement strand
GCCACAGCTGCCGGCAGGATTAGACCGAACGAACACACGCAAGCACTTGCCAGTGCTTTTGCCTTCCTCGGGGGTCCAGAAGTCTCCCGCTGTCTCCCTATGTCCCCAAAGGGATGTTTCTGGGCAGATCTCGCCAGCCAGAGATGCCTGAATTCTTCTCTCCCCAGTCTCACCGTGCCCAGTTGCAATGAAGCTGTTACTCGGCCGCCATCTTGGCTCCTCCCCTGGAAAGCCAATTCTTAAATTTAAAAAAATTAAATTAAAATTAGAAATTGAACATGGTATTTGACGAACTGTGAAATTAATATATTTTTAAGTGAAATATTGCATACATTATTTTTTAACTGATTTGTGACCAGCTCATTTAAATACTATTACGAAGCACTGCATGCTATATATTCTTTTATGGCAATTTTAATAAATCCATAAAATTTTAAGTTGTACTAGTTGTAGTTTCCTATAGATCCAACTATGATTATTTCCTTTGTTTACTTTTCTAGCAGTGGAATTACTAGGTTTGCCCTATAAAAGATATAACCACAGTCCTATGAATTGTTATTTTATGTTAGTCTCATTAATTATTATAATTTTTAAAAAGTTTTGCCAATTAGGTAAATTATGCCTTTTCATTGTTTTGCTTTTCATAACTGAAAAGTTACAAGTTTACACAAGTAATAACAAAATCCCAGGTTACAGGTATTTTCAGAAATATATATTTCCAAAAATTCACCCTTAGCATTAAACATTTTATTTTTATTTATTTTTGAGGCAGAGTCTCACTGTGTTGCCCTGGCCAACTCCTGGGCTCAGGCGTTTCTTCCTGCTTATACTTCCTAAGTAGCTAGAACTATTGCTGCCCACTACCACACCTGGGTAATTTTTCTTGCTTTTGTAGAGATGGTATCTAACTTTGTTCATCATGGTCTTCCTCAACTTGGGCTTCAAGTGATCTTCTTACCTCTGCCCCCCAAAATGCTAGAATTATTGGCATAACCCACTATGTTCAGCCTATACTTAAATGTTTTGGTATCTGAGGTGAATGGCTAATGTTCATTTAATTTTTTTCTTAAAAAAAGGAGGTCTTCATTGGTGTAATTATTGTAATATCATTGTTAATCAAACCTGAGAATCTTTTAAAAGTAAATACCTGCATTAAAACTGGTTCTTACCCTCCAACATTTAAAATTTAATTGGTGTGGTTGTAATGCAGCTATTGGGAATTTTACAAAAGATCCTCAAGTGATTCTAACATGCAGCAAAGTTTGGAAACTAATATGAAGTATGTCTGTTTCACACTTAATGAAAGTTAAAATCATAGTATTTTTTTTTTAAAGTTCTGGATAGCATAGTCCTTTTATTGTTTCCTGGTATGGTAGGAATAGGAAAGCCAATTCTTAAATTAAAAAAAATTAAATTAAAATTAGAAATTGAACATGGTATTTGAAGAACTGAAATTAATAAATTTATGATGACATTTCAGCTGATGAGGTTTATGCATAAGTAGTGAGGAACCTTGCTGATGTGATTTGTTTCTTTTGGCAGTAGGCAGGTTTGAAGATGTGAGTACATGGTCCCTATCATGTTGACCCTGCTAGAGCCTCTAGAAAAGAGCCCCTCTTCAGTCATTCTGGGTAGAGCAGAGGACACTGGCATTGGGGTCTGGGATGTGTTTTTAGTCCCTGGAGTACACACTGTGCCTCAGTTACTTGGTGTTCTGGAATTTTTTTTTTTAGACAGAGTCTCACTTTTGTCACCCTCAGTAGAGTACCCTGGCATCATAGCTCACAGCAACTTGGGCTCAAGTGATTCTCTTGCCTCAGCTTCCTTAGTAGCTGGGACTACAGGTGCTTCCACAATGCCATCTCTTGCCTCAGCTTCCCCAGTAGCTGGGACTACAGGTGTCGCCACAATATTTGTAGGAAGAGAATTATCAATTGAAAATTTGGAATTATATAGGTTAGTATTTCTATAGAAAATATTAAAACTTAATGTAGAGACGGGGTCTTGCTCTTGCTCAGGCTGGTCTCAAACTGGTGAGCTCAGGCAGTCCACCTGCCTCAGCCTCATTACAGGTGTGAGCCATGGCACCTGGCCAGTGTTCTGGGATCTTTTAATTCATGTACTGTTATCCCTATTTCTCTTCTCTCCTTTGTTCCCTTTTCTATTATACTGTGTTTTGTCTCTTCTCTTCTACCTAGTTTCCTATCTCCCCCTTTCTCTCTCTTCTTATCTATCTGTTTTCTTTTTCTTTTTGTGTTTTTCCTCTGTATGTTGATATGTTGTCATCTGGTGCTTTAACTAGTTCCTTTCTAGAATCTGGTCCCAGGCTTCCTATTCACTGCAAAATTATGGAAGAGTAAACCTAAAGAAAACTTTGCAGAGAAAAGTCAAAAAATTACTTTATCTTATTTTTGGCATTTTTTTTAATGAATTTATAATTATTTCTAAATAATTTTTTCTTAAATATTGGTAAAATGAGGCTCCCATCCTTTTATTTACAATAGTATCACATTACTTGAGGTTTTAAGCTGTGCCTGAAGGGATGAGGAATGGCTTGATAAGAACAAAGCCCAGTTTTGTAAATGACACGAGCTACTCATTAATTGGAAAGTTTAGACTATTACAGCCTTATAATTCTTGGTTATTTAGCATATTAAATTTGTTTTGGCTGTCAGGCATTAAGGTAAATCTATTTGATTTTAATGTTTAATTGACTACTAATTAAATAACCAATATGACCTTGAAGGCAAACTACATTAACTTAACAAATTTCAGGATCAATTAAATCATTTCTTTTATGGGTAGGTACTAATTTTATGGAAGGTGCCATGTTTTGAAAAGTAACATTTCTATAGTTCTGATAAGTGTATATTTAGCCAGTGAATATTTGTAGGAAGAGAATTATCAATTGAAAATTTGGAATTATATAGGTCAGTATTTCTATAGATGGTATTAAACTTAAAGAAAGTAAAACTATTCTATTTATGGAAAGAGTGCAGTTTTGAAGTGATTTCTTTTTTTAAAATTTTATTCAGACGAAATAAATAATATCATGTAATTTACCTATTGACAGTGTACAATTCAGTGTTTTTTTTATATTCACAGAGTTGTGCAACCTTTATCACAATTTTAGAATATTTTAATTGCCCCATTTAATTGCCCCCTTAGCTCTAACCCACAGTCTCCTCTCCTCTCCAGCCTTACCCTGCAACAGTCATCTGCTTTCTGTAGTTTTGCATATTCCAGACATTTCTTTCCTTTTAGCATACTTTTCCAGGATTCATCCATGTTGGAGTATGTATTAGTACTGCATTTTTTTATTGCCACAAAGTAGTCCACTGCATGGCTATACCACATTGTTTAAAAGTTGTCAGTTTATAAACATTTATGTTGTTTCCACTTTGTAGCTGCTGTGAATAATGCTGTGAACATTTGTGGAGATGATAGCTTTTTTAACTATGGCTATTTGTCATATTTAGTGTTAAGTGTGTAAAGGTGAGGAGGATTGGGACTAGCAGCAACTTTGTCCTTTGATAGCTATGGATTTCACGTATTTAATTTAATTTTTGAGAAATTTCCCAAGGTATAGGTGGATGATTATATTTGCTTTTATGAAACTGATTGCCTTAGTTGTAAGTAATTGCATTTTCTGTCACAGCTATTAGTCTTGTTAATTTTTGGAATGTCCTATAAAACTAAAATAATTTTTTGGATAAAGTTCTTAAAGCTTAATTTTCATCAAAAAGTAAAGGGTTATTATACCATCCTTTTAATATTTTTTTTCTCATTTTCCAATATATTAGGTTAAATTTCATGCTCTTGGTTAAGACTAGACAACGGGAAGGATTTTTCTACATTTTTGTTTTCCCTATTCAGCCATTTTGTTGTAGATTTTTACTACCTAATAAAGGCTTCTGATTGTTATTAAGCCTAATGTGTTGGAATAGCTAGCATGTGGCAAACTTAGGTTAAGAGTAAAAGGTACCATTTTCCAGAGTGCTAACATAGGCCAAAGGGGAAAATAAAAGGAAAAGGAGATTCTCTTTTCTAAAGATTTCTGATTATGCTTTATTTTCAAGTATACTTACATTATTAAGTAACGCTGTAGTATTAATAATATCTAAAAATATTTCCTTCTCTGGGTCTTTGAGAATTTTCTGCAAATAAAGTACGTTTCAGAGGTAGCACATTATCAATTTTCTCATAAAGCTATTGCTCTAAGTGCCCATTTTATTCCATTAGCTATACAATTTGCATTTATTAAAATGTACTAATCTGGGTAATAGTATCAAATCACCAAATTGAAAGTAAAACTTGTTTGTTGCTGAATAAAAAAAAAACCAATTGTTTGCTTTTAAATTGGAGAAAATGGGAGATAGTAAAAAAATGATCTTTATTGTTATATTGCAAAGTATATTTAGCAGAATGCTTTTTTATTTTTTAACTTAATTTTTATTAGATCTTAACTGTGTACATTTATGGAGTACAATGTGATGATTGATACACAATATGGAATGCTTAAATCAAATTGATTAACACAACCATCACCCCACTTATTTTTTGAGTTGTTTTGAAATTCTTGCAGTGTGCACATTAGGTAATCACTTATGCATTCAGAGGAATGATAAAACACGAATCTAGTCCAGAAAGAAGGAGGAAAGAGGAGGAAAGAAAGGGAAGGGGACGGGGGAGGGCGAGTGGAGGAAGGGTATTTGGTGGGATCTCACCTAATGTGCACAAAGAGTGCTTTTGAAAGCAGGATTGGTAGACTTTTTTCTAGTCTGATCATAATAATAAAGATAATTTGACTGCCTATGATTATTATAGAATTGAACATACATTTTATATAGTATTGTAAGAAAATGAAAAACTATGTGCCCAAAATAACTTAAAGTTATTCTCAGGCCTTAGAGAATCTTACTATCTGGAAAGAAAGTACAAATATAAATATAGGACTTAAAAGAAGCATGCATTACTTTCTTTTCTCAAATGTATCAGGTAGGGTTTTTTAGCTGCAAGCAATATAATCTGCTTTGGGTAATTTAAGTAGATAATGGTTTTGGGCGCTGTATAGAATTTCTGGCAGGTCCAGGGAATCATATGTGGATAGTACGTAGTAATTCATAAGAAAAAATACCACATCATAACACAGCAATGTTCTAATGTGAACACTATTTCCAGCGCTTCTGGGCCGTATCCGAGACACTAGGGGACAGTAGAAGTTCTACAATAGCTGCCTTCGCAGAACCACAGCCTCCATCACAGGGTCCAGTCTTCCTGTGTTTGATTGCTCCCTCATGTTGGCCATTTCTTCCTTAGTAGAAAAGGACTGAAATAAGTGTGGATTAACCAGTCTTCAGTTTTTGCCACACTTTACTTTTTTGTTGTTTTTATTTCTTTTCTCTTTTCTTTTTTTCTTTCCGTACGTGTCTTCTGTCTAATCTTGTCAGAGCCATAGTTTGCTAGGATATCAGAAGAATTGTCTGGATTCCAAAGAGTCTCTTGAACCCATTGCTGTTGGTCATAGGGTATATTTTATCAGGAAAAGTTGGGAATTCCAGAGTTTTGGGGAGCACGTTTGGCTTTTCTTCTGTATGTATGACTTAAGGCCTACAGCGACAGCATATTGTACCTTCCATATCCTTGGTTTCTTCCTGATCCACTCCTCATGGGTTTATGGATGGAAGTGTTAAGAACATTGTGTGTGGGGGGGGAGGTAATGTGATTTTTCTGCTACTTGTAAACTGATATGTAATTCTGCCACACTTTGTGTGTTCTGTCAGAAAACATGATCTCCTATGTTAAAAACAAAGGATTTTATTCCTCGTAGCACTTAGAGTAGCACAGATACCAGCTCAGGTGACCATAGTGTGGTACTTGTAGAGTGGGGTGAAGAGGGCCCGTTGCCATAGGTTGTGTTTTAGGAGAGAAACCTTAGGCTTAGGGGACACAACTTTTATGTCAACTGTTACTAGAAGAAAACTATGTCTTACACTTATTTAGTATCCTGGCATACATGTGGTCTTAACCCCTGTCTGATGATGACACATGAAAGCACAGAGTGTGGTCACATATAAGGAACAACAAGAAAAAGTGAAAGTGTTGTGTTAAATACTTAAAAAATAGGAAATTTGATTAAGCCTCAGTTACAATGCTTATGAATTAGACAGTATGAAAATGATGCCCTTGTTAAAAATTGCTTTGTGAAATAAGGCTCTTTGTGTCCTCTGAGAGGCAGGAGGTTTGATGTAGAAGGGGCCTGGGATGCTTATGAGGGAACCTGAGGAAGGAGTTGGAGAGGCTGGGAGAGCTGTAAACTCAAGGTAGCTGTGAGGGAGAGAGGGAAGGAATGAAGGCTGAATAAAACTGTCTCAGGTCACCTTGATGTTCTAGGGGAGCTTGGTGAGGTCACTGGGAAATCCTTGAAGTAAAGTGTCTTGTGTCCCATGAATAGGTCTAGGTTTAGTAAACTTGCTGTGTACAGGCATTGGCTGGGAGCAAGGAAGTGTGGCTTAAGCTTAGATGCTTTGATGGGCCTGCAGGTCATTTATGCTCCCTGCAGCCAGAGATTGAGGGTTTCATTCTTATGACTGCTGCAAAGACAATTTTTTTCCTTAATTTTAAAAAGAATCTCCTCAAGCTCTAAATTTCATTCGATTCAACTGTAAAATAGATCTTTGAACATTTGCTTGGAACTTCCTTTTCCATGTCTCAGAAAGTAGAAAAATAATATTTTTTTAAATTTAAATAATCAAGAAGTTCCCTTATTATATAAGTATTTTAGGTTCATTAAATATTAAAAACAGTAGAAAAAGATCTTCCTTACTGGAGTTACACGCTCTGTACTTTGAAATTTTATTTGGCAGTAATCAGACAAATATGCCATCAGAAGTGCGTATTGTAACAAATCAGAAGTTAAAGGCCTTTCTGGATTTAGTTAGTTTGTTTGCTTTATTTGATTTTGTTCTCTATCCTTTTAATTATCAAAATTCACCCAGTTTTTCTTTTGCTCATACCAAGTAAAGGTCTTCCTATAATGAATGGTCATCCTGATTTATTATTTTTGTTTTACATATCTCCTTCCTTATTGCTATTAGCTAAAGTTATTTTCATTTTAACTAAATTGTTCTTACATTTAATGAAGGGCTGAATGAAGAACACAGTGAATTTAGTAAAAGGTTTATGTCTAGGCTCACTTTTGGGGCATCCAAGAAGTATGTACAGATCAATTTCTTTTATTTCTTGTCTGTTTTGACTACTACTGTTTTGATGTTTGCATGAATAGGATTAATATATAAGTATAAGTCAATTAAAACATCAAATATATTAAAATTGATTGGTATATGCTATTATGCTAATAGATAGTAAAGAAACAGTTAAACAATACTCTATTGTGAATTCATTGTTATATGGAGCACATTTAATTATAAACTAGTAATTAACATTATCTAGAACTCAGTGTTTGTTGATTTTCTGTATCTATATAATACATTTTTTTCTTTTATGCTGCAATGGACAACCACAGAGATAAGTAATATTACAAAGGTGACCACTGAGTTTCACAGTTACCCAATCAATTAGTTAATTATTCAGTGACTACCTTGTATCCGGCTGTGTTAGATATTTGCACTGCAAAGATGAACAAAATACATGTCTGCCCTTAAGAATTGTATGCTCTAGAACAGTGGTTCTCAACCTTCCTAATGCCACGGCCCTTTAATACAGTTCCTGTGGGTCACATTCCTTAAAAACTCAACGGTTTTAAGCTACCTAACATATTATGTGAAAATTGCAGTTTCAAAAAAATTCATGGGCGGCGCTTGTGGCTCAAAGGAGTAGAGCGCAGGCCCCATATATCGGAGATGTGAGGTTTAAACCCGGCCCCAGCCAAAAACTGCAGGAAAAAAAAAAGAGAGAGAAAATTCATCGCAGAGCATAGAAGAAATTAATGGCACTTTAGGGGTAGTGTCTCAATAGTATTTTAAAAAATTCAAGTTTGTTCGTTCTTTGGTATTTCCATTTATGTAGATTGTAAGCTCTTGAGTCCTGCAGTTTATTGCTCTGAGTCTGTATGGGATATATGCAGTGACTTCAAGCTCTAACTCACTTCCTAACTGTGTCATTTACAGAACATTCAATTGGAAGTACAAATAAAATTATAGAACCTATATTTGCATATACTGTTTGCATATGTAGTCTGTTTAGTTTCTATTCTGAATTAATTGCATAGAATTTGAAAATCTTTAGAATTTCTTTATCCTGTAGGTAAAATATTTCTTACAAGCATCATTTACTCATTTTAGTTTGATAAATGTGAAACAGAGTAAGATAGCCATTATTTTACTTATAAAGACACCTACTTATATCCAGGATGAGCATGTTGGCCCAAGAGCAAACTTTCTAAAGACTACTTTCTTTTTCTGTTTGTTAGACGACTGTCTATCTTCTCTCAAAGAATCACGTATAAAATATTTGCTCTAGTGGCCTTTGAAAAAAAATTGCACAGGTTTTGTGGATGGGACTCAGGCATGAAAACCTATTAGTGTACCTTGAATTTTATACTTGTTTTTCCAGAAAGGGCAAGAATTCAATGGATAAAACATAAATACACACACACACACACACATCTCAAGACCTGTGTTAAAAACCTGGAAGAAACTTTTTAGAGGGAATGTTATGTTTTAGTACATACTTATATTTATTCATAGAAAAATATTTATATGGTATAAACTAAATCTAATAGGTTGTAGGTGATGGTAATGGATAATTACCATTAGAATTGGGAGGGGATTTTATAAATCTAACTTAAATTCATTATTTCAATTTAATTTCTTATTTTTTCTTCTATAGAGAATTACCTTTTTGAATATTTCTGGGAAAAAATTTACATTATCCTTTCCCTCTTTTGTGCTCAATTCTATGCTACTGTTGTCAACATATCTGCTTTTCATTTAGGTGATATTTGCTGTAGTTTTTCTATTTCTTATTGTTACTACTTTGAGTTTTCTGCAATTTGCATTTTTTCTGGAAACCAGGTGACTGAGTCTAATATAGTTTCTCTGAACATAAAAAAGCGTTACTTATATATTCTTTGAGATCTTTTAAAATTATGTGGCATTGCTGAAAAAAGTTTTGTGGGTACTGGGTAATGAATGGTAGGAGATGGAGAGAAAACATTTTAAACTTGACTTCTTGACATGAACTGGTTACAGCTGAGTGAACATGTACTAGAAAGGGTAGACTGTGGTTTTTATTTTTATTTTTTTACTTTTAGAAGTATGTTTTGCTTTTTCCTTTTCTCCTCTGGCACATTCCTCACCCCCACTGTAAGCAATCTTAAGTTTTGACAGGAGAAGCATGCTGGTCAGATTTAATGCTTAGATATCAAATATAACAATTACTATATATTTCAACCAGCAGGAACTGAGACCCCTGTTGGTGTCTTATTCTAAAATGGTATTTTAAATTCATATAAACCTTGCCTTAAGGGATGGAGAAAAGACAATTTAGGGAACAGCGTGAGGTTAAACATATTGATTAGTAGTCCAGTAGTTCTTGCCAGACTTTAGGTAGAATGTAGCAGGCTTAGAAAAATAATACTATCAACAACAACAAAGAATACTTGACTTCTCTAGAGAGAATCTCTTTTGCTCCCATGTTATGGATTTTGGATGATGAAAGATGTATGTGTTTCAGCCATGGATGAAAAAATGAAGAAGTTGAGAGATTAAGTATTAACCATAAACTGAAAAAAATTGTGATTTAAAAACTTATTTAGCTAAATACTAAGGAATTTAGTGAACTGTATAATTTATTTCTGGTTAATACATAGCATACAGTAATTTAGAATTTTTGCCAAAGCATGAGAACAATTCTCTGATAAATTAATGCCTAGAATTTAATTATTCAGTGTTCATTATATAATTATGGATATACCAACCCTATTAACCAGATTTAAGAGCCTTGTAGACCTTGAGGTAGTTGGGTCTTTAAGTTTTTTTTGACAAATGGAAAATTATTTTATTATTTTATTTCATTTGTTATTTATCCAATAGATATTTATAGCTTTCAACTTGGTTATGTTCCATTTCTATTGTGTGTGTACAGAATGATATTACTGGATAGGAACTTACTTCTTGTTTATGATGGATTTTTCTTTATGGAATGGTACCAATGGCTAATATATCTCCATATCCTTTTTCACCTCAGAAACCCTCAATTATATTTCTTAATTTATAGTTGGTGAAAATATTTTACTTACAAATGATTGTTTTAATAGGAAAGATACTTGATAATACTTAGAACAAAACCTTGATGTTTCGGTTTTGTTATTCTTTCCTTAATGTTGGGAATCCAGTAAAACTCTCACTGTGTAATCCCTTGTAGGTAGCTTGTATGCAGCTCATCAATGCCCTTGTTACGTCTCCTGATGATTTGGACTTCAGACTTCACATCAGGAATGAATTCATGCGCTGTGGATTGAAAGAGATATTGCCAGTAAGTACCCTGCAGACTTCTTATTAATATTTAAATTAGAAGAGTACTTGAGTTGGGGGAAATTTAGATAAATTACCTTCAAGAATAATTTATCTGTGGGAAAAGGCTTGAGTATAAAAACCTATTTTTGAGATATAGATGGTAAGATTTGAGTATTATTTAACGCTTTAAATGTTTGAATGTTATAAATCAAGTTGAATGGTTGGTTTATTGTTTATATGTTTTTCATTAATTCTTTTACATAATTAAAAAGAAAATCATTCATTATAATTTCTATTAATATCTCTAGAATTTAAAACGCATTAAGAATGATGGCCTGGATATCCAACTTAAAGTCTTTGACGAGCACAAGGAAGAAGATTTGATCGAGTTCTCCCACCGCTTCCAAGATATTAGAGCTGAACTTAAATATCCTTTTGTTCACAAGTCTAGTCAGAGAATATGTAAAATTATTGCTAAATCTAAACTAACTGCATCCCCTCAAATATTTAACTCATTTCTACACAGATCATATGAAATCAATGCTTTCTGGATCAGAAAAATTTTATTTTATTTAGTTTAATGTATATTTTGATGAACACACACATACAGCTGTGTGGATATTAACAGCTAACAAACAGATTCTGTTCTGTGTGCAATCTATTTAAAATTTTTTTCTTTTTAATATTTGGCACCTCCTCTCCTGCCCAGTGATTTGCAGCTTTAGGAATAGGGTAGCCTCTGTCCACTGGCCGCTTCCCTATACCTTGCTTCATGCTTACACGGGCCCCATGATAATTCTTTGTCTGTGCTCTTCTTGAGATTCAGCAGTTTCCTAGCCTCACCTGGAGCTTACGCATGACAGATATTGCCTGGTACCTGCTCCGTTGCTTTGGGTACCCTTAGCACTGAGTACAGTTTTCACAACCAGCTGCCCATTACCTTTGTCCCAGCAACATCTTTACTTAGGAGAGAGACGAATTATTTGGAGTTGATCATATAGAAGGGAAGCCAGGAAGTATCAGGTCAAGTTGCCTTTCCAGAGTTTTTCCATTACCCTTAATCCTAAATACTCATGTTACTTGTTGAATATACAAAATGTTCATTTATTTTATGGCTTCAGAGCCTTACAGAGTAGATTTTGTCACATTCATAATTGTACAGTGTAGAGTGTAAATAAAGTCCATATATTCCTTAATCAACTCACTGAAGCATATGATGTTTACAACATGGTGTGGAACACAGTTAAGGAAACTAAGGCAGAAGGATATTTTATTTCTATTCTTCAGCATCTTTTGCTGATTCGAAATGATTATTTCATAAGGTAAGAGGAAATTATATTCTAATGTTTTCTTTTTTAATAAAAATCTATTGTGAAATCTACTTGATTGATTTGGAAAAGCAAATGATTTTTATTTCTGTCATAATATTGACACATAGAATATGTTGTTTCCTGGGTGGTGCCTTTGGCTTAGTGAGTAGGGCCCCCACCCCAGATACTGAAGGTGGTGGGTTCAAACCTGGCCCTGGCCAAACTACAATAAAAAAATAGCCAGGTGTTGTGACAGATGCCAGTCCCAGCTACTTGGGAGGCTGAGGCAAGAGAATCGCCTAAGCCCGAGAGCTGGAAGTTGATGTGAGCTGTGACACCACAGCACTCTACGGAGCGTGACAAAGTGAGACTCTGTCTCTAAAAAAAAAAGAATATGTTGTTTCCTCTGGGCATACATTAGATAGATAATAGTAAATAATAATATTATTATTTTAAAAACCCTAGTAGCTTCATGTTTACCACCTTTGATCAGAATAAAATGCAAACTTCCTGAAAATTAGTGGCTTATCATGTGATGGATAGTATTTTCTAGTTATTCCTTAGACTGTGGAATTGATGTTGGTAATTTTCTTTTTATAAGTTATATGAAGGGCACTCAGTGTTGCTTTTATCAGTGTTTAAGTAGCTACAGAGTACCCTAGTAACACAGTTGTGTTTAGTGTTGCCGTGTATCAATGAGAAAAGCTAGACAAATGGCTTTTCAAGTTTGATTATGTACCATTCATATGAATTTAACAAATTATCCTTTCTCTGCCTCATCTATATCATAAAGTAGCTTTTTACAGATATTACACCTAATTCATTGTGTCGTTGTGAAGGTGAAATATGCTGTCACGAGTGAAAATCCTAGCCAAATCCCTGTACATAGTGTATGCTTAAGTTGTATATCCTTATTATACTTTTCTTACTGTTCAAGGGAAGTCAAGATCTTTGGGTACAAAATCTTTTTGTTGCCACCAATTTAGGTTTGCTGAAGTTTCGATCTCAAATACTATGGGTAATGTGTGTGTGTGTCTTTTACTACTTAATTTCAGGTAGATGAGTTTATTAGACACGCCTCATTCAAGTTGTGTCCTCTGGATGCGTTAGAAGGTGTAACTCAATGGCTTTTTTGATGTTCTTAACAAGAGAGGATAACTCAAGTGTTGCACTTTACTAATATGAAGCCAGTATATGAACTAACACACACCCACGCAAGAGAAAACTCAATTCAATTCAAGTTGCGGGGAGGGTGGAGGAGAGAGAGGATTGGTGTGCTCTCCCCTATGGGCACAATGTAAGGGTATATGGCACACCTTCTGGGTGAAGGCACAACTACAACAGGGACCGTACCTAACAAACTCAGACATTATAACCTAATCGTTTGTACATATTAATCTGAAATTAAAGAAAAAAAAAAGACTATAGGTTCTTTGGGATCACTAAGGGAAATGGGTCAAACTTCCTTTATTGTAGCTGGAAATCTCATTGATATTCTAAAAATGAGTTTACTAACCTATTTTGATGATTACTTTGCTTCTTTCTGATATTTTATTAAAAATAAAATGACACTTTAAATATTTAATCCCTTTATAAATGCTAACTGAAACTAGCTAAATAAGATTTAAAGCATCATCGTTACTCTGCTAATGAAAATACTATATTCCTATGCCAAATTTACTTAAAAATGTAACTGAAACTTTTATGTATTTTAAAGTGAACCCAGTACATTTTTTGGCTCTGTATAGGGTCGGTACTGTCAACCTCTGGGTGTTTGATGCTGTTTGAGTTCCTGAGAATTCAAGACTGTTGTTTGCTTTCGACAGTTTGGATATCTGTAGCGCTGCAGAGCTTGGATCTCACTTATGACTTTTGTCTCTTCTCTGTGCTCCAAGAGGGTATATGGTTATGTCTGGCTTCAAAATAGTTTAAAAAGCACAACTGTCCCAGAGTGTGCTTAGGTGACGCTATTGTTTTGTGGCATTACCAAAGTGACATCAGGGAGGCATGGATGTTTAACTGTTTTGCTCATCTTTTGATTATCAGCTTTTAAGTTTGTTTATTTATTTTCTTTACTCCTTCAACTTTTAAATTTAATAATGCTCACCTATACTGATTCCTTCCTCACCAGTTTAATGAGGACCAAGCCTTTGGTCTTGGTTCTGGATGTGGTTTCCATGAAGGCAGTGTTTTTAAGACTGTTGTACTCAAGACAACTATCTGCTTTGCCCCATGTTTGCAAACTCCTGTTGTTATTTATTATTGTTGTTAAGATTGTTTAAAAGGGGATTTTACCTATATTATAAGATTGTGTCGGGATTGAGATTGTGGTCATTTTTGTCATAAACTTTTGAAAATTTTTGTTTTGCTTTATACTGTGTGTTTACATGCAGTGATATTCATTGTTATTGCTGTATAGGTCTGCGAGTGTTCTTTGGTTTTTACCTTGATTTTTTTAGTATCATCTACATAGATGGATCTGGATTTTACCTTTTTGGAAATAATAGATGATTTGAACGTTTTTTGTTCAATGATCATTTTAAACTGCTTTTGATATGAACATATTTAATTTTTCTTTTTTCTTTTTTTTTTTTTTGTTGGGGATTCATTGAGGATACAAAGAACCATGTTACAATGATTATATTTGTTAGATAAAGTTCCTCTTATAATTGTGTCCTGCCTCCAAAAGGTGTGTCACACACCATGACTCCCCACGCCACTCCCCTCTTCCCTCTCTCTGTAATTCCCTTCCCCCACCCCTTCCTCCTTCTCTTTCTCTCTGCTCTCCCTTCCCCCACCTTCCTCCCTCTTTCTCTCTCTTTCTCTGCTCTACCCTTCCCCCACCTCCTACCCCCCACCATGTACTAGATCGTTAATTGTCCTCATATCAGAATTGAGTACATGGGATTCTTGTTATGCTTTACTAAGAATAATGTGTTCCACTTCCATCCAGGTTAATACAAAACATGTAATGTCTCCATCTTTTTAATGGCTGAATAATATTCCATGATATACGTGTGTGTGTGTGTGTGTGTGTGTGTGTGTGTGTGTGTGTGTGTGTGTATGTTTATACCACAGCTTATTAATCTATTCCTGGGTTGGTGGGCATTTAGGCTGTTCCCACATTTTGGTGATTGTAAATTGAGCTGTGATAA
Organism: Perodicticus potto; assembly: GCA_963574655.1. Classification (NCBI taxonomy): domain Eukaryota; kingdom Metazoa; phylum Chordata; class Mammalia; order Primates; family Lorisidae; genus Perodicticus; species Perodicticus potto. The sequence goes on along the minus strand of CAUYRH010121821.1, from coordinate 17,307 downwards.
ACAGTTTAGTGCAAGTATCCTTATGGTAACAGGATCTTCCTTCTGGGTAGATGCCCAATAATGGGATTATGGGATCAAATGAGAAGTCTAGTTTGAGTTCTTTGAGGGTTCATCATACTTCCTTCCAAAAAGGTTGTATGCAGTCCCACCAGCAGTGCAAAAGTGTTCCCTTCTCTGCACATCCACACCAGCATCGGCAGTTTGGAGACTTTGTTATGTGGGCTGTTCTTGCTGGGGTTAGATGGTATCTCAAGGTGGTTTTGCATTTCCTTAATAATTAGGAGTGATGAGCATTTTTTCATATGTTTGCTAGCCATTCATCTGTCTTCTTTGGAGAAGGTTCTATTCATCTCTCTTGCCCATTGGTATATGGGATTGTTGGCTTTTTTCATGTGGATTAATTTGAGTTCTCTGTAGATCCTAGTTATCAAGCTTAGGTCTGATTCAAAATATGTAAATATCCTTTCCCATTGTGTGGGTTGTCTATTTCCTTTGGTTATTGTCTCCTTAGCTGTACTAGAAGCTTTTCAGTTTAAGTCCCATTTGTTTATTTTTGTTGTTGCAATTGCCATAGAAGTCTTCTTTGTGAAGTCTTTCCCCAGGCCGATATCTTCAAGTGATTTTCCTGTGCTTTCTCTGAGGATTTTTATTGTTTTATGCCTTAAATTTAGGTATTTTATCTATCTTGAGTCAATTTTTGTGAGTGGAGAAAGGTGAGGGTCCAGTTTTAGTCTTTTACATGTTCTTCCAGCACCATTTATTGAATAGGGATTCTTTCTTCCAGTGTGTGTTCTTGTTTGGTTTATTGAAGATTAGGTGGTTGTAAGATGTTAGTTTCATTTCCTGGTTTTGTATTTGATTCCAATAGCCAATACAATCAAGCAAGAGAAGGAAATAAAGGGCATTCAGATGGGAGCAGAGGAGGTCAAACTCTCCCTCTTTGCTGACGATGTGATCTTATTCTTAGAGAACCCCAAAGACTCAACTACAAGACTCCTGGAAGTCATCAAATAATACAGTAATGTCTCAGGATATAAAAATCAATGTCCACAAGGCAGTAGCCTTTGTATATGCCAATAACAGCCATGATGAGAAGCTAATTAAGGACACAACCCCATTCACCATAGCTTCAAAGAAAATGAAATACCTCGGAATATACCTAACAAAAGAGGTGAAGGACCTCCATAAAGAACATTATGAAACCCTAAGAAAAGAAATAGCAGGGGATATTAACAAATGGAAGAACATACCATGCTCATGGCTGGGAAGAATTAATATCTCTGCACTCTGGGAGGCCGAGGTGGGAGAATTTCGTGAGCCAAGGAATTTGAGACCAGTCTGGGTAATAGGGAGACCCTTCTCTACAAAGAAAAATATTTAGCTAGGTGTGGTGGCCTATGCCTTTACTACCAACTACTCAGGAGGCTGAGGCAGGAGGATGGCTTACACTCTGGAATTTGAGCTATGATGACACTACTGTACTTTAGCCCCAGCAACAGAGTGAGACCCTATCACCTTAAAAAAAAAAAAAAAAGAATTAGAGGATGGAAAAGTTAGAATCTTTTCCTAGATACCACCTTTGGGAGAAAATGGAAGTTTTACTGAGAATGGAACTTACTAGAGAAGGTACAAGAGAGTACTTCTATTCCTCGAAAATGGGAAAGGGGATGAAATGTATAAGGTAATTCAAAGGTGGAGAAGATCAAATTCAGTTCTATACTAAATAATCAATGACTTACCATGTGAAAAAAATCACACTAATTGAATGTGCATGGGAGATAATTTCTGATATTTGTTAAAGATATTACAGAGAAAATGAAGATGACTTCAAAACATCCTCCAATGAAAATAGCATTTATCAGTGAAGTAATAACAATTTATGTTCATTCCTCCATTATTCACATATTCCTAAACAGACATATTTATCTCATCAATATTGCTCATAGAGATTATTTTCTAGATATACATTTCTGGAATCCAGAAATATATATTATTCTTTGCTAGCATTGCCCAACAAGAGAGGTTTTCCATGAAATTTTAGCTATACTATAAATTAGCTTATAATTGGATATTATAGAGTTGAGAGAAAAATTTATTGACATTATGATTAATTAAAAAAGACATAAAATAGCTTGTTAATTTAAAATATTTTAATTTTAAAATAATTTTAGAATAATATTAAGAGTAAAAAAGGAATGCATCATCTAAATTTTCAGATGTTTGTGAATCATATCTACCTAAGTGTAAGTAATAGTTATTATGGCAAAAATATTCAAAGATGAGAGATATAATGCCTTTGAAAGAAGTTGAGGAAATTGAGGCAAATGTAGATTTCACTCTTTTTGATTAGTAGTCAAGAACCATTTCTTTAACATTTTCCCTCTGTAACAATTAGAGATCATTAATTGTCTTTACTAATCTTAAGCTGTAGGAAATTTTGTTTCAGCATAATAGATGGTTTATTAAGTATAAGGTAAGTAGTCCAATGATAGTAAGTCACAGCTCGTAGGGCAGGAAAGCCCAAGAGGTTTGTGGGGCCAGAAATATGGAAAATTTGGGGAGGGAAAACATGCTAAAAGATGTTGAGGAAGATACAAGTTCTCGGAGGTAATTGGGGATGGAGGATTGTAACCTCATTGGACTAGTACCTATTCTGTCACTTTAGTTTGCTTTGGTTATGCAGTCTTTTGTCTATTTCACATCAGTTTATTTATTTATTTATTTTTTCGAGACAGAGTGTTAATCTGTTGCCCTGGGTAGAGTGCAGTGGTGGTGTTCTAGCTCACAGCAACCTACAACTCTTGGGTTTAATGATCCTCTTGCCCCAACCTCCTGAGTACCTGGGACTACAAGCACCTGCCACAATTCCCAGCTAGTTTTTCTGTGTTTAGTAGAGATGGGGTCTCACTCTTGCTCAGGCTGGTCTCAAACTCCTGAGCTCAAGTGATTCACCTACCTACCTTGGCTTTCTGTAGTGCTAGGATTACAGGTATGAGTCACTGAACCCAGCCATTATTTGTTGATTCCTTAGCTCTTTAGGGATATTCTTTAGCTCATTACAAATGTAGATGGACTGAGCTTAAAATGAACTACAGTAACAACATGAACTCTAATAGGGGATTTTTAGTTGAACTTCGATTTTTGGACAAATATTGCTATCTAAATTTTTCTATTTGAGTAAGAAATATTAATTTGTTATGATATATGGTTTACCAGTTTTTAATTTGATTCCTTAAGAATTTCAAAATCCGGGTTCTATACAGTTTTAAGAATCTCTAATGAACTGTTTAGAAAAGCTTTTTGTTTTTTTGTTTAAATAATAAAATGAATTAATGGCAGCTATTTCAGAGCGGTACAGTGGAAAGGTGATGATCTCTGAGGACTGTTTTAATTACACATCATTTCATCTGAATCTCCTTCTGTCAACTAATCAAAAATTCTGACTTTTATAAGAAAATTATCTTTAACGAATGCTATTTTCATAAAAGATTATAAAAAATATATTTTGAAATCATTAGAAGAAAAGTAATGATAATTGTATTTACTCCCACTCCCATGTTAAATCTGTCATGTCAACTGTTGAAATTATATATTGTTGAACTTGAAATCAAATTTACTGAAAAAAGCATCTTGTTTTGATATGAAGTTACACTAATATACTGATTGTACATTTACTCATTTTTTGGTTTGGTTTGGTTTTAGGCAGCAGTACTTTAAATTAATTGATGAATGTGTATCCCAGATTGTATTGCATAAAGATGGAATAGATCCAGACTTCACATACCGAAAAAGACTAGATTTAGATTTAACCCAATTTGTGGGTGAGTATTTCTATTTTTTAAATGGAATTTTGTTATTGTCTCTTACTCTGTGGGTTAGCGCTAAGGGATTGGTTCTCATAGTGTGGCCTGTGGACTCCTGAGGGGTATTTTCATATTTCTTTCTTATTGGGTTGATATTTGTACTAACGGTACAAAACAAAAGTGGGTAAATCTGTTGGACTTGGTGATAAATCAAGGCACTAAATTGTAGTAGTAATTATTTTTACTGTCAGTAAAGCAAAATAACAAAAATGGCCTTTTTTAACTTAGTAATGTCCTTAATAAAGTGCTAAAAGTATTCCTTTTATTAAATATTGAGCTCTGAGTACACGATGTTTTAATTTTTTTTTAAACAAACGGGTATGTGTATACCCCACTTTTACTGCATACCAAAGCATGATAGGAAAATACTTGTGTAATTGAACTGGTTGCTTTTTTTTTTTTAAATTTGAAAGGCTATCATATAAACTGTACACACTTTAAATGAAATATAGTGTGCTTGCAACTTCCAGGAAAATCAATAGAATTTGTTACTGAGAAAATTCGAGCTTTTAAGTGAAAATTTGAAATTTAGAAACCTTATCTACTGTTGTCATCCTGACGGCTTCTTAATACTAAAAGAATGTTCTAATGAGGTCAGTGGTGATATTGACCTACATTATTGTTTTGATAGTATATGAAGAGATGTGTCAACATTTGCATGACTTAGCAAACCACTCTCTTCCAAATGTGTTTGATGTTACACAATTCTGCATAGGCAGTAGATTCATTAAAAGTGGAACATTGATCAATGGATTTTAAAGTAACAGAGTATAATAAATTCAGTAATATAGTATGTGATTCCATATTGAACTACTGTTTAAGAAGGTACCATTTGTTAAATCTTGATGCAACACCAAAGAAGAATATTCTGAAAAGACTGTTAAAATACACCCCCCATTCCCCATGCTATATCTGCATAAGGTTGTTTCTTCTTTATATGTTATCTGAGTCCAGGAAGAAGAATGGAATATATAGAATGAGTGAAGACTGATAAAGAAAAGGCTTGTTTTTAGAAGTGACACAATTGGAAGTTCCTTAGGATGTAGGGGGAGGAGGTACAGAAAACAGGAAAAGCATGCTCTAAATAAGTAGCAAATTAAAATGTGGCACAATTCCATCAGGATATTAGGAACATTTTTCTTGAATGGCTAGGAGGTGTATCATTGAATTCTTGAGAAGGAAATAAAATATTTGAACATGGCTTTCCTGTATAAGTGATGCATATTTTTAGATTTAATTATTTATTATTTATTGATTTTTAAATGATTAGAATAAACTTACAGACAAAATACTAAAGACTTTTAGTGCAAAAGAGAATTTTGTTGAAGTTATATACAGATAGGTAAGGGAAGATATAAAATTGAACAGTAGGCAAGAAAGGTGTTGAAAAGCATAGAGCACAGATAATTTGATGTATTATAGTGGGAATTTAGAGATATTACCTATGTAGTAGTAATTAGAGGGTTAAGTAGTTAGTATTATGTGGCCTACCAATTTAGTATTGGTACATAAGATTACCAAAAATTGAGATTAGAGAGAGAGAGCACTGTCTTTGTCTTTTATAATAGGAAGTAATCTATAATGTTGTAAATTTTTTTTAGAATTAAGAAGCTAACCACTAGAATAATACAGCAAGAGCTGCAAAAAGTTGTATTTAGGAAGTGGGACAGATTTGGATGTAGTGATTTGATTGACTGTTACCTTTCATTATAAACTCTTCTATAATATGTTTTTCTAAAATCATATTTATGTATTTCATTTATAAAAAAAGAAGGGATAAAATATATATTGGGAAACCCACATAATCACTTCTCCTGCCTGTTTTTTATCATGTGGAAATACAGCATAACTTATTTAATCAATCCATTATTGATGGGCATTTAACTTATTCTGAGGTGGTTTTTTTTTTTTTTTTTTTTTTGCTGACATAAAAGATATTTTAATGAATATTCTTCCCTGAAGGCAAAGTCCTAAAAATAGAATTGCTGGGTGAAAGAAAATGCATGTTTAAAATTCTAGTTTATATTTCTTAATTTTTATTAGCAAAGGTCCCAACTTTCACTGTTGTGTGAGAGAGTTGGTTTTCCCAGGCCAACTCCAATACTTGGCATTATGAATCATTTAATCTTCTGCTCATTAAAAATTCTTTATTTTCATGTAATTCGGGAAAAGCAAACATCCATTTATGTCTTAGTAATTTTTATTTTTTATTTACCTTATTTTCTGTTTATTATTATTATTATTTTGCCTGTTTAGCTTGTGTTAGATATCATTTATTCTTCACAATATTTATGGGTTGATGATAGAAACTTTTGAATTTTATATACTACAATTAAACTCTCTCCTCTTCTTTGATATGTTTAGGATTATTATTGAGTTTGTCTTTTCCTTTGTTTTTTGGTATTATGCTTTTCCATTCCATCATTTTTAACATTTTTGTCAATTTTGTCTATTTTATTAATAATTACTATTTCTAATTCTTTTCTGTTTTTTTCTCCTTTTAAACTGTGAAATCATAGTAAATTTAAGAAGAACTACAATTAAAAATTTTCCATCATTGCAATTTTAGATGTTTGCATAGATCAAGTGAAACTAGACGACTTTGAAGAGAAAGCATCAGAATTTTGCAAGAAAGTAAGTAACTTTGACTAACTTTGAAGGACTGTTGAGTCCCACTGTAGGCCTGTTTCTGCCTCAGGGACTTGGCTTGTTCTTCCTTCTTTCTTCTTTCCTCCTTCAGGTATATGCATGGTGCCATTCTTTGCAGAGGACTTTCCATTATATTTTAATTCCTCATTCCCAACCTTGATCAACCCTCTTCTTCCTCCCTATTTGTTTTTCTTCCATTATAGTTGTCATCATAGTTTATGTGTTTATACATGTATGTATGAATGTGTTGTCTACTTTCTTCCTCTAGAGGAAATTGTATGAGGAATTTTTGTTTTATTCACTGACCCTGCACTAAAAACAATTCCTGGCCTTGAATAAGAACTAAAGGAGAAAACAAATACTTGTCAAATGAGTAAATGAATAGGTGGTTCAGCAAAATGGATCACAATTTTAAGATTAGAGTAATTCTCAAGAATGATTCTTAAGCTGAATTTCTGTTTTAAAATTTTAAGAGAAAAGTTAACTTGCTTTTTGTTTTGATTGAACAAAAAAAAAACAAGTCAACTTAAATTAAGTTGAACTGTATAAAATTGCTGTTTTCATAGGTTAAAACTATTGGACATTACCAGTTTTATTTATTTTAACCTAGTAGTATTTTTAACCTTCCAGCCATTTTCTATTTTTCTTTCAGGTAATGTTTTATTCTTTTACCTTTGGCTTAACATGTTCCTATTTGACTTGCTTGTTCTTTATTTTTTGTTGGATTCTTCACATTTCAAGTAGACACTGACTTGAATTTGTGTGGCTGATTTTTCACATTGGAGGAAAGATAATTATTACTACTACTGCCACCAGAATGAACCCCCAATGAACATTTGGTAAATAAATATTTACTGTTAGTTAGGCACCATGCTAAGGAGTACACATTTTTTGATGCAGTAGCTATTAAATATATTTTGAGAGAATTGCATAGTACTATAAACTTTGAAGATAAAACATGACTTTGATGATTAAAACATAAGTTAGGAGTAACTTAAGGAAAACATTACAAATATCCTAAAAAGTCCTAAAACATTGAACTCAATACTGAACACTAATTGAGAGGTTATTATTAATGTATCCCAGACCTTTGGCTTTAGGCACGGTTTATAGCTGTATTATATTGTCATTGCCCTGAAGTGGTTTAGTTTGGTGGGGGAAACAAATTAATATATCATTTCAATTGTGTCATAAGTGTTAGTTAACAGATGTTCATGTAGTACGGTGACCTCTCACCCAGCCAACTTTGTATTCTAAGTTCAGGCTTTCTCTCCTTACAGGAAAATAGTAGTTCATCTGTATATGGATACATTCCAGATAGTGTAAACTTCATTTTTTGGTCATTTTTATGTATATAGTATACATGGAGTTAAGCGTGCTAACTTCTCAAGATTTTTTTAAATTATAAGCTTTAAAAATAAATGGAAGAAAGACCTTCTTCAAGGTTAGTTGTCTCCTTTTAGTCAGAAATTATATGTCTTAGGTGTATTCAGAAAATATCGTTTGTTCCATAAAAGATTTCTGTTGCCATACTATTTTGTATATATCAGCAAAAACTTTGTTCTGATAGCTTTATAAGGACACGTGTAAATAAATACTTTGCTTTAGGCAGAAAGCTATCATGGTTGCTAGACACATTCTTTATTTTGGTGCATAAATTTGAAAAATGAAGACCAGAAATGTCAGAAAGTATATAGAGGATATTGAATTATCAACTTTCTCGTACAGATGCACCAATACATTTACCCTAGGGAATGAAATTAAGAAGCGCCTCAACCTTAACTGTGTTTTTTGACATTTTCGCATGAAATTTTGTAAGTATAATATTGCTCTAGTAACTCTTTTCAGAGAAGGCTATCATATCAGTTTTTATATGGTATGCTTTTAATGGAGATTCATTTTATCCCAAAGGCTACAGTGATTTGACTATAGATATTACAAAAATGCTAAAGCAAAGTTTATATTTCATCTGATGCTTTTATAGTGGAGGATGTCGAAATTTATCTTTTTGTAAGTAATACAAATACTCTTCAGTATATGGCAAATTTAATTTAATAAATTTTTTTATAGTGTACTAATTATGATACTGGTCGTTTTGGTAGTTTTTATCTTTGGTCTCTAAAGTAATTTTTCTTTCTGAATTTTAGTCTAGGATGTATAAGATAGGATAGATATTTCTTATTGCACATACTGATATTGGGAAAAATTATCTTTGTTCTAGCTCTCAGAAGAAGTTAATTTTTTATTTCTTGCTGCATAGCAGTGAACTTTGTTTTAGCTATAAAAATAGGAAAAGAGAAAATGACCTCAAAGATTTTTGATGCTGTGAGGATGGAAAAATTTATTACGTGATATTGGCAGAGTGTTGCAGCATACAAAGGAAGATTTGACAGGAGTTGGCTTATCGCTTCATTTGACAAATATTAATTGACTTTAATTATAAATATAAAGCACTGGAAAGGTAATAAATAAAATTGGAAAGGTTCTCACTGTTATAAGCTTCCAAGTTGGTATGTGTTAATGAGGGGTGTGATACAACATTTGATATTTTTATATTGCAGTGTAACAGTTGCTAAACACAGTGTATGGTTGTCAGCTTGGAGGAAGTATTCCTCATCTAGTTTTGAGTAGCCAGGGAAGACTTATCCACGGAAGTGATATCTAATGTGAGCATTGAGGGATCATTATGAGGCAGCAACGTGAGATCCCCAGGGAGGCAGCGTATGTAAATTTATTTTGGATATCCTATACATATTGCAAGCTTAACGTATCTAAAACCAAGTTCATCTTTCTTCTCCCTAAAAATACCTTTTTCTCTTTGCATTTTATGTCCTCATTTTCCCCACAAATTACAATACTTTTTTCCTCACTTGTTTTCTAAAACCACAAAGTATTGTATTCATCTTCGATATATGCTGCTTGCTCATTTCCATCATTTTGTCAGATGGTAACTGTTTTGAATTTTAGTCTCATTTTATTTATCTTCCATTACCCTCTCTTCCAACTCAGTTCAGAGAGGCCCTCAGTTCTTATGTGGATAATTGCAGTAGCCTCCAAATTAATTTCCATGCCTTTGGTATTTCTCTTTCAGTTCATCTTCCACACTGCTGCTGATTGAGTTTTTCAAAGTACAAATTGCATTGTTATTTTCTTATTATACATTTTCTAATAGCTCTCCATGAGCTTAAGGTAAAAAGGAGTAACTCCTTGGCTTACTGCAAAATTCCTTTTAACAATTTTATCTCTGTATATGCCTCTGGCTTTGTCCTCTGCAGTTTGTTCTCTTACCTCTCCTTGTGTCCCTTACAAAGGATTGTTTGTCTTTCAGCTGTACACTGTGCTCTTCCCTGCTTGAAGTGCTTGTGAGTTCCTCAATCCTGAGATCAAGCATCATTCATCCAGGAATCATTCCCTGACTTTCAGTCTTATTCTCTTTATTGCCGGTAATTTTCTTGCATTTAGGCTAGTTAGTTTGCTTTTACTTCTTCACCAGACAACCATGCTTTCTAAAAATGCTGACTATATTCTGTTCGTCTCTGTCTCCAGAACCTGCCCCTCTGAAGGATGCATCTCGGCCATGCTGTTAAATATTTATTATGTAATGGGAAATAGTTAGGTTGGAAATAGATCTCAAGGGTTCTTAGATATTAAGTTAATGATTATAATGAAGCACTGAAGGTTTAAGAGCAAAGGAATCATGTTGTTTGAGTTGTCCCTTATAAAGAATAATAGCATTTTAGAAAGAAGATGGTGGAACGATTTAAGCTTAATACTTTTTTTTTTTTTTGAGATAGAGTCTCACCATGTTGCCCTCAGTAGAGTGCTGTGGCATCACAGCTGACAGCCACCTTAAACCCTTGGGCTTAAGTGATTCTCTTGCCTCAGCCTCCCAAGTAGCTGGGACTATAGCTGATTTAAGCTTAATTTTGAGCATTTTTTTTTTTTAACTTGAAAAATATTCATTAAGCAGTCCAAAATCATTTTAGGGAATGATCTGTCATCTGGAATTTAGAGGAGAAGCTGAGCTAGTGATAGGAATTTAGAAGCTATCAGTGTATGGCTAGTGACTAAAACATGGGTGTGGAAGTTACAAGAAATGTGGAATGAGACAGCATGGAGGTGAAGAAAGAGCCCTGCAGAATGTCAACATTAAATGGTTGGCTTTGGATTTTGAAGACTTAGAAACCCATAACAAAATTGGTAGAAGCCATCAAGAAGCAGTAAGAGAAGCAATAGAATGTGTTGTAATGGAACAATTAGGAGGGGAGATTGAACATGGAGACATATTTATAAGTATTTATGCTATAGACCAGGCCTTTCTAATACTGGTTGATGAATCTGTGTTGTTCAACATGGTAAGCATCAACCATATATGCTTATGGCTGGTGTGACCAGGGAACTGAAGTTTTAACTTTATTTATTTGTATTCATTTAAATTTACATTTAAATAACTATTTGTGGCCTTTGTCTGTGATACTGAATAGTACAACTATAGAGACATCACCTGAACTGAGGCTGAGAGAAGTCCAGGGGATTTGGTAAGCCATGATTTTTAGAAAGAAAGAAAGAAGGTAGCTGAGTTGCGATTGACAATGATGTGAATGGAGTTCAATAGATCAGAAAAGTAAGAGTGGACTAAGAACAAAGCAAAATATGATTATGGTTAGAGGGATTATGAGGAGTGAGATTAGCGACAGAGGTGATATCAGTTAACTATGTAACAGACGTGGGAAAGCAATTGATTGACAAGGCCTTGGGGAAGCACAGTGTGATAGGGAGTTAGTTGGACGTCTGGGACTTATGCATGGCTCATTTATACTTTAGTTATGTGATCAGATTTGATAGTTTAATTATTTAATAGTACAAGGGGTTGGGAAGAGTCATATTAGTAGTGGGAATGGTAATGTTACATGGTTTAGGTAAGGTGAAGGGCAGTTTCTACGTGTTATTTTTTGTTATTTTTATAAAGGGACCACAGGGTTGACAGTGAGAGCATCACTAGTCTGAAATTTATTTCCCTCACCTATAAAATGTGAATTAAAGTAATGTTTCTTATTTTACAGAGTGTTTATGATGAAATTTAAAAATACTTCTTTTTGTGCTTTAAATTCAGTTGGTTGCAAAGCATGTGGGGGACTATGCATGTTTTATGGAAAACTTTTCAGTTTGACTGTGAACCTAAAACTCTCTAGAAATAGTTTATGAAATAAAACCATAAAGCATTGTCTAAACATTAATTGTGGTGAGGCAGTGTGGTTTTATCTGAGTAACTCAGACTTTGAAGGCAGCAAATCTAGTTTTTAATCTCATTTTTACTAGCTATATGAAAAAGCACCTCTTTGTGTTGTTAAGGATAAAATAAGAATCATTTTGTAAACTAAAAATCCCTTTATAAAGTTTTGAGTTCTATGTTGTTATTTTTTCAATTTAGGTTTGATTGTATTTAAAATATGGAGGCTAACCTTTGTGAAATAATTACTTTTTTGGTGGGGGGGGCAGAGTCTCACTATGTTGCCCTCGTTTAGAGTCCAGTGGCATCACTGCTCACAGCAGCCTCAAACTCTTGGGCTTAAGCGATTCTCTTGCCTCACTACAGGTGCCCACCACAATGTCTGGCTATTTTTTTGTTGTTGTCATTGTTGTTTGGCAGGTCCAGGTCGGATTCAAGCCCACCGGCCCCCATGTATGTGGCTGGTGCCCTAACCTCTGAGCTATAGGCACCGAACCAATAATTACCTTTTTTAAGAGATTGATTTTTTTTTCTTTTCTTGAAGAGAGTCAAATACTTGCTGTTGATCATGTGACAGTACTTATATTCACTTCTATAAGTAGAGATTTTCAGTGGTGATATTGGCAAAGTGAAGCTATTTGAATTCTATGTGGGGACTTAGGTTGAGTGGGAGTATCAGTTAGAAAACTCACTGGATTCACCAAATTTTATTACTTGTGTTCCTTCCAGAAAGAATTTTACTAGGGACTTGAAAGACTAATTTATCATTACTTTCCCAAAGATATTAGGAGATGTTATGTTATAAGAAAAAAGTAATTGAATAGAATGGTTGTTTATTAATAAAAAATGTTAAAATGGAATCCTTTAAAATTATTTTAACTTCAGATAATTTTCAAGGACAACTTTTTCCAGTGGGGGCACAAGGAATTTAGTACAATGCTTTTCTCTCTATTATTTTACACAAAGTTGCAGTGATATTTAGAGACTTTTAAGAAAAGTGCCAGGATTGCAGATAACTCTGGGCCAGTTCCCGCTGCTGAGAGAAGGTCACAGACTTCATCTCTAGCTTTGTCTGCTCCCTTGGAATGAATGATTTTGGTGGGACCTGGAGGGACCTAGAGAAAGGCTGTAGGTGACTTAACAAAAATCTACCACTCCTTTCATGAAACCAATTCAGAAATGTATGTTCTACTGACAGATCATTAGAGTTATGTTTCTATATGATGAATAGTGCTTTTCTTTTCCATTTTTCTCTGTTTTTTTTCTTTTCAGTTTGAAAAGGAGTTTACTGACCACCAAGAAACTCAGGCTCAATTGCAGAAAAAAGAGGCAAAAATTAATGAGCTTCAAGCAGAGTTACAAGCTTTTAAATCTCAGGTAAAATACCATCCTGAGTGAATTTGGGTATTGAAAATACACCAAGGGAGCAAACAGTTATGTTATATCTTCATAGAGTCAGAATATTAAACTTTAATCTTATTTGTATGTTTTCATAATATCGTTTATATGTATTTCTGTTCTGCTCTGTTTATTTTTTAAAAATTTACTTTGCCACTTTTTTCTATTTGTATGAATATCTGAGATTTTACTAATTAATCTGCTTCCTTATTTTTTGTTTGGGTTTTGTTCCTAATGTCACATGTTTCCTAAGTAATTAAGCATAAAGGGTAAGAAAGTCTTTTAGATTTTTCATTCATCGCTGATCTTTATCCTACTACAGAAAATTATTGCTTGAGCTATTTATTTTTCAAAACCGTCAGCCTGTAGGTACCTTGCAGTAAAAAGATAACCTCTAACTGAATGAGAACATTTTCTGATAATTTTTCAATTTCCAAAAGTAAACAGATTTAAAACTTGACAAAAAAGAGAGTAAATCTGGATTATGAAGCAGATAGCTCACATACACCCTCTACACATAAAACATTTAGATAGCAAGAAATACATCGTCTGCATGCTTTATGTGGATGTAAGAAAAGAGGTAGCATATTCATAGCTAAATTTCTCCATAAAGATTTACATATGATGAGCAGTAAGTATAGTTTTGCCACTTTCCTTTCATCCTAACTTATGGTTATGTTGCAATAGTTTCATGTATACTATGTCCCATATTATTGGCACTATTTAGTGAGTAGTTTTGTTGCAGAAGCTGTCTGGGGATACCTTAAAGGAGAGAGTTATCCGTTAGGGTTCAATTTTAGGGGGAAAAAAAAAATCTGTCCACAAAATAATTATTCTCATTGGCCTTTCTTGAGTACTACAAATAGAAGTGGCACATTTTGTTTAATTTGTTCATTTTTCCCATATGGCTCCTTGGCTCTCATATTAAATGAAACCTTGGATTGTGTATGTATTCAGATTGAGTTATAGATTATGGTTGAAATATTTATGACAAGTTTTTCCTGGTTTGGGCTACTATAAATTTAAGAACTTTGATTTCTTTTTAATTTTTCCTCAGTTGAAGGATTACTTGTAAACCTATTTTGGAAAATATCAGCTTATAAAAATGTATTTCACATCTTTGAATAACTTGTATGGTGTTTTGTATGGTGCTTTGATATAAAGTGGGAAGGAATTTGTGTTTTAAACTAAAATCAGGAAATCACCTAAATGTTGTAATTTGCATATGACAAACTGTGTTTATGGCTATCGGAAGAAAGCCTAGGATTTGATACTTAATATTGGCCCCATATTCATTTTTCAGGAATAAATGGCAAATTCTTTCTCTGGATTTTAGTTTATTTCTCATGAAATCTGTTCATTTATGTTAATATGTTCAAAGCTACATGTGTGCTGACCATGAAGATTATATTCTGTTTTTTTGTGATTTCAATCTTTTGTTCTTTTAGTCTTTTAACAATCCAGTACTGTTAGGGGATCCAGTGCTGAGGAAAACAGTCAACAGGTCTGGCCTACTGCACCAGACCTGGTGACTGTTTAAATCTATTTTTTTTAATCTATTTTTCTGGATCATAATTTTTTACATAGCATCCAGGGTGCTGTATTCTCGAAGAGAAATTCAAGCATATCTTTAAGACATTGATAGTCAACTATGAAGTATATATGAGTGATGGGTAATATACATACATTCTTAACATTCAAAGTGGAGTATCGTCTTTATCATAGAAGCTCAGGTTAACACTGAACTGGTTCTGCTTTACATTTAATATTTTAGATAAGGCATGCTCTTCGATTTTTGGCCTCAAGTTCTTTTATAACATTGTTTTTCTTTGTGATGATATCAGATTTTAGATTTTTATATATGGACTGGTTTTCATAATTTTATCATAAAACTTTTAAAATAATGTATTGACATTGATTAAAACTCCACCATTTGAAAGGTAGTCCATATATAACTTAGAATTGAAGGTAGTAATTTTTGGAAACTAATCATATGACAGAAAATTAACACAGGCTATCTTCTTCATGTTATTTCAAACGTGACAAGTTCTTACCATGCCATAGAGATGTCAGGAGAAAAGTGACCAGGGGATACAGCTGGTTCTTTTTCATTCCTGATAAGTCCTGGCTTCTTTGTGGCATTTGACTGTACAGAACAGCCTTTCTGGGGGGTGGGGCACTCTTGTGGTGTATGATTCTGTGCTTGTCTTTTTCTCTTCCTGTCATTAATTCTCTTATCCTACACGTTTGTTCAAGAGTGGTCATGTGCCAGTCCTGGCTTTAGGTGCTGGAGAAAGAGGGAGTAATATGACATAGTCACTTCGCTCATGGAACTTATAATCTATCAAAGATAAGTGTTAATGATTCACTAGGTAATTATTTCACACTTTTGATAAGAGCAATTGAGAAGTACAGGGTGCTATAAGGGTGCCCCATGAGTGAGCAGATGAGGCTTTCCTGACGAAAGAACACGTTATCTCCGACTGGCAGGGCCATTAGGAGCTGGCTCTGTGCAGGCATGTTCCAGGGAGAGGGAGTAGCATGTTACAGAGGTCTTGAACTCAGCCTGAGGTTGGCACATACACGGAATTAGGAGAATGTCACTTGAGAGACTAGTTGGCAGGTACCAGATCATGACAGACCCTTAAGAATTTCAGATTTCATTTTTCCTCACATGCATTAGGACACCACTTAAGTAAGACTTAAGCAAAGGCATGATGTGGCAATACCGTTTAAATCTATTTTTCTGGATCTTATTTTTTTACATATCTTCTACATTTGTGATCCATATTATTTGGCACATAAGGCCTAACAAGTTTGCAGACTCGTCCTAGAAAAGGTGCTACACACCTCATTTCTGAATATCATTACAGTCATCTTCAAAGTACTACCCCTGGGAGGCTATGCACTGCCACCAGCACCTAGTCCATCCCTCAAAGCAATTTTAGAACTTTTCTGGAATGATGGTTAGAGCTGTCATCGTATGGCACACAAAAACATGCAACAACAATAATGAATGTTACTCGTGAAGATACTGCCACGTGTTCACACGAACACATCTGTGAAATACTGATGTACCGAGGTTATGAAACCTTATCAAGTTTTTTGTATGGTGCTGCCAAGGAAAGCACATGGTGGCAAGTTCATGAACTTAATTGTTTGACTTTGTACCATGAGATGGTCTCTGATGGTCATTCCAGAAAAAGAGGTCCGAAATTACTTCGAAAGGTGGACCAGGCACTGCTGTCAGTGCATACTTTTCCCACAGGGCACACTTCAAAGGCACTGTAGTGATATTCAGCAATATGTGGCTCTTTTTCTAGGATGAGTTTGTGAATGTAATTATCATACCATCAGAGAACTTACCTACTTCTATGGCATCAATTTTTACCTATAGACTGGTGATTTTCAAAGCTTTTAGAATAGATCCAAACACTCATTTCCCTCCTGGATATTTCCACCAAGGTGGTCGTAACTGGTAGTTACTATTTTTATGGAGGAAAAAAAAAAGCTGTAATTCTTAAATTGGAAGAAAAGAATGTTGGAATTTTGTTTTTTGGTTAAACCATCTGAAATGACCTATTTTCAATTACCTTTGATTTAAAATAATATGGTGTTTTTGTGTACACTTTTACATACTTTGTAAACATGTTCTTATGTTCCTTACTATTTTTTCTTATAGTTTGGTGACTTGCCAGCTGATAAGAATATTCCTTTGCCCCTTTCAAAAGAAGATGTAACTGGCCATGCGACACTTCCCGCTCCTCCTCCTCTGCCCTGTGGTGGAGGGGTGCCACCTCCCCCGCCTCCTCCACCCCCTCCTCCACTTCCAGGAATGCCGATGCCGTTCACTGGAGGTCCTGTCCCTCCTCCACCTCCCCTGGGATTTCTTGGGGGGCGAAACTCTCCTCCTCCACCAACCCTGCCATTTGGATTAAAACCAAAGAAAGAATTTAAACCTGAAATCAGCATGAGAAGATTGAATTGGTTAAAGGTAAAACAAATTAATGGAGGAAAACATACTTTTACCTAGATTAATGGTTAATTTTGGATTTATATATACACACACACACACACACACACACACACACACTCGCGCGCGCGCGCGCGCGCGTGCGTGGGTGTGTGTGTGTGTGTGGGTGTGTGTGTGTCAAATTTAAAATGGGA
>CAUYRH010121817.1:0-10508 GCA_963574655.1 Perodicticus potto | reverse complement strand
ATTGCCTTTGCAGTATCCCACAGGTTTTGATAATTTGTTTCTTCATTATTTTGTTCCAAAAATTTGGTGATTTCCTTCTTAATCTCATCTTTGATCTAGCTATCATTCTGCATAAGGTTATTTGGTTTCCATGATTTTCTTTGAGTATAAAGATTCTTATTGCTGTTGAGTTTGACTTTTATTCCTTGATGGTCCAAGAAAATACAAGGAATAATTTCTAAATTTGCTGAGGTTAGACTTGTGACCTAAGATGTGATCAATTTTGGAGGATGATCCATGGGCTGATGACAAGAATATGTATTGTGTTTTATTAGAATGAAATGTTCTGTAGATGTCTGTTAAGTTTGTTCTAGGGTCGAGTTTAAGTCTATTATTTCTTTGTTTATTTTCTTCTTGGAGGATCTATTCAACACTGCCAAAGGGGTGTTAAAATCTCCAACTAGTGCAGGAAGTTATCAAATTGTTCATGTCTGGTAGGGTTTGCTTTATAAATTAAGGAGCATTCTGGTCTGGTGCATAAATGTTAATTATCAAAATCTCTTCATGTTGAGTATTTCCTTTGACAAGTATGTAGTGTCCATCATTACCTTTCCTTATCTTGGTGGTTTGAAACCAACTCTTTTCCTTCAGGAATTCCTATCAGACAAAGGTTTGATCTTTTGGAGTGGTCCCACAACTCTCTAAGGGAATGACCCATTTTTGCTGTTCATTTCTCTGCCTCTTTGAGTGTTTGAGAACGTTTGAAAGCTTTGTCTTCTATTTCAGAGATCCTTTCTTCTACCTGTTCAACTCTATTACTGAGGGACTATACTGCATTTTGGAGCTCCTCGAATAGCTTTTACAGTTCCTTGAGCTCCATTATCTCTTTTCTCATTGTGTCCATATACTTGGAGATTTTGTCTTTGAAGTCACTGATTTCTTGAGACAACTTTTGCACAACTCTTTGGAATTCAATTTCTATCTTTTCCTCCATTCTACTAATTTTATTAGCCATCCATATTCTGAATTCCATTTCTGACATTTCATCCATTTGTTTATGAATGGCATCTTCTGTTGTATCTCATTTGTTTTTCCTTGGGGGAATTGATCTAATCTGATTATTCATATTGCCATAGTTTTTCTGCTTGTTCTGCCCATGATTATTTTTCACAGATTGACTCATGAAGCTGGTAGGGTGAGATTAGATTGAGGGCTCCAGGAGTTGTAGTTAACCAGCCCTTTACCAAAGAGCTGGGACCGGTGACTGTGGCTTTTTCCCTACAGCTTTAAAAATGTCTGTTTTAGTCCTGCAGCCAGAGACTGAGGACCTGATTGGTGTGATGGGGTTAGATGGCTGTCTTGTATTCAGCCAGCCTCTATCCAATCCTAGTGAATCAGTGTATTTTGGCTGAAATCTCAACTGGGGAGAGATACAAGCAACTAAAACACTCCCCCCCTCCCAGTGACAACTGGAAGAGGAGAGTGAGTCCCTCCCACTACAACAACCAGGTCTCAACCTTGGAGGGTCCCTGGGTGGCTGGCCCAGGTCAAGAGTTCCAAACCAGTTGCTCCAGGCAATACAATCACTGTTCAACTGGGAGAGTTCAAAAGGTCTCCAGCAACCAGACAGCAAGGGTCCATTGGCAGCTCAGGTGGGACTCCCTCTGGTGCTCAATGGAGTCAGGAGAGCCTGCCCAGCAAAAGAGTTAGTCCAGGGGCTTGGCACCTCCTTGCCTGCTTTACACCACAGCCATGCCCTCTCACTGCTAATGCCGTGGGGTTGTGGCCCAGTTCCCTCCAATGAGCAAATGAGCCAGGGATATGTGCCTGCCAGAGTCAAAGGGGACTCAGTGCCTCCTTGGCTGGGCCGCTGCACTGTGCCACCAGCAGGCAGGAGGAGCTCAAGCCTGGCTCCCTCTGGTGCTCAATGGAAACTGGGGAGTATTCCACCTGAGTCTGTTGTGAGCTGGCGGTTACCATTGCAGTGTGTATTTCTCTACCTCAGAGTCTGTGCTTCTGCCCCAGCCACACTCCTCCTCTGGTACCCCTGTGGGGTGAGATCTGGTTCCCTTGGGCAGTCCACAGAATTGGGGTGATGTGTCTCCAAAATTTGACTCCAGTGGGAGTGTGCTGCTGTGCTGCAGATGCTGCCACCACTGCTGCCATGCCTCTGCCCGTGCTGCTGCCGCCACTGCCCTGCTGCTGCCATGCACTTTTGTGGTGCTGGGCCAGTAACCTCTCTCTGTGTCTCCCCACTTCCACTTGAGTCACAATTTCAGTGCAGCTGAACCTTGGCCCATGCAATGCCCAGTCCTCGCAAGGAACCACCAGATACTCTGGGCTCTGCAGTGGGCAGGCCTCCAGACCACTAGGCAATGGGGGAAGAGAGGACTTGGAGTTCAGAATGGTGGGGAAAATATTTGTTCAACTTTTATGCCAGATGAGAAAATGCTCAGGCTCACAGCAGGATCTCTCTGGAGAAGGAGTCTTGGCCCTCAGCGGCTTTCTCCTGTGGGGTTAAAGAAGAGGTCTGTTCACTGCTTGCTTGTCAAGATCACACAGTGAGCCACTCTCTTGGGGAAGGGGATGGACTCTCATCCCCTGTGGGGTGGGTTTTGTACCTGAAATTTGTTTCCTTGGAGTCGCAGCTTTTCTTAGCAGGGATGACTTGCATGCATCAATCTTCTCTCTCAGCTCAGCTCCCAACCTTCCTTCAGCTTTATTGGGTTCTTTCTGACCATCATATCTCTCTCTGGATGGGAGTCTCTGTTGAAAGCTGGCTCCAGTTGGCCATCTTACCTCCTACCCCTTGGAAACTTTTTGAAAAAAATAACATTTTCTTTGTTGCTGCTGTGAAAGGTATCATGTCTTTTATTTGATTCTCAGCTTGACTGTTGGCGTATATGAAAACTACTGATTTGTGTACATTGATTTTATAACCCGAGACTTTGCTGAATTTATTTATCAATTCCAGGAGTCTCTGGTAGAATATTTGGGGTTTTCTAGATATAAGATCATGTCATCAGCAAAAAGTGAGAGTTTGACCTCTTCTTTCCCCCTTTGGATTCCCTTGATTTCTTTGGCTAGGAATTCTAGCACCACATTGAACAAATGTGGAGATAGTGGGCAACTTTGTTTGCTTTCAATTATAAGAAGGAAATCTTTCAATTTCTCTGTTCAGCATGATGTTGGCAAGAAAATAAAATACCTAGGGATATATTTAAAGGAAATGAAAGACCTTTACAGAGAGAACTACAAAACACCGAGGAAATTGCAGAGGATGTAAACTGATGGAAAAATAGCATGCTCATGGATTGGTAGAATCAACATTGTTAAAATTTCTATACTACCCAAAGTGATTACAGATTCAGTGCAATCCTCATTAATATACTGATGACATTTTTTGCAGAACTAGGAAAAGCAGTTCAATGCTTCGCAGATCCCAACTAGCCAAAGCAACCTTAAGTAATAAGAACAAATTTGGAGACATCACTTTACCAAACTTCATGTTATACTACAAGGCTATAATAACCAAAACATCATGGCACTGGCACAAAACCAGAGACATAGACCTATGTATTGGAATAGAGAACTAAGATATAAAACCACCTTCATATTGCCATCTGACCTTTGACAAAGCATACAAAAAACATACAATGGGGAAAAGAATCCCTGTTAAATAAATGGTGCCGGGAAAATTAGATAGACATATATGGAAGACTGAAACAGGATCCATACCTCTCACCATATCAATTCACAATGGATAACTGACTTAAACATAAAACATGAAACTATAAGAATTACAGAAGAAAATTTTGGAAAAACTCTTATCGATATTGCCCTAGGCAAAGAATTTATGAAGAAGACCACAAAGGTAATCATAGAAATAACAGAAATTAACAAATCGGACCTGATTAAACTAAAAACTTCTATGTAGCATGGAAACAATCAATAGAGTGAATAGACAATCTAAGATTGGGAGAAAATATTTGCATGCTATACATCTGATAAAGGGCAGCAAGAAAAAAAATCAAATAATGCCATGAAAAGTGGATAAAAGACATTAACAGTAGCTTTTCAAAAGGAGATAGACTAATGAATGGACAATAAACATATGAAAAATATTCAGCCTCTCTAATCATCAGGGAAATGCAAATCAAAACCATAATAAGATACCATTTAACTCCAGTGAGAATGATGTTTATTAAAAAGTCTCAAAGCAATAGATGCTGGTGTGGATGTGGAGAGAAGGGACAACTCATACACTTCTTGTGGGACTGCAAACTAATACAACCTTTATGGAAAGTAGTATGGAGATATCTCAAAGGACTAAAAGTAGACCTACCATGTGACCCAGCAATACCACTATTAGGTATTTACCCAAAGGAAAAAAATTTTATCAAGAAGACATATGTACATGACTGTTTATAGCAGCACAATTTATAGCCACAAAGATATGGAATCAACTCAAGTGCCTAACAATACCTGAGTGGATTAATGTAATGTGATACATGTATACTATGGAATACTACTTAGCTATAAAAAATGATGAACCAATACCTTCTGCAACAACTTAGATGGAACTAGAGACCACTCTTCTAAGTGAAGTATTGCGAGAAAGGAAAAAACAAACATTCTATGTATTCACTATTCAATTGGAACTAATAGATCAGTATCTATGTGCACTCAATGGAAACCAAGTAGGAGGGGAGAGGGTAAATTCACACCTAATAGGTACCATGCACACTCTCTGGGTGATGGGCACACTTATCGCTTTAACTCAAATTGCACAAAAGTAAACCATGTAACCAAAATAATTGTACCCCCCCTAGTATTCTGAAATTATACCCCCCCCAGTAATAACAAAGAACTTTCAAAGTCTAGAGAAAGTTAAAGGAGGTTCACAGAACACCAAAAAGACTTAACCCAAGCAAGACTACCTCAAGGTATTTAATAATCAAGCCTCCAGAGGTCATGGATTAAAAAAAGTCCTAAAGGAAGCAAGCAAAAAGAAAAGTAACATATAAAGGAGCTCTAACTTCTCAGTGGAAGTCTTATAGGCTAGGAGATAGTGGCATGACATGCTCAAAGTGCTGAAGGAAAAAAATCTTAGCCCTAAATATTAGACCCTGCAAATATATCCTCAGACATGAAAGTGAAATACAGAATTTCCTATACACACAAAAGCTAAGGGATTTCATTGACACCAGATCTGTCCTATAAAAAATGCTAAAAGGAGTTCTTCAATATGAAAGAGAAGGGCATTAATGAACAATAAAAAGTCATCGACTCGATTGCTGCAGTTGTGATGTACAAACCACTTATATCTTGAGTAGGAAGACCAAAAGACAAACCTATGAAAAATTACTATCTCAACTTTTTGAGAGGTAGTATAAAAAGATATAGATGGAAACAAGAAACAGTTAAAGAGCTGGGGTGGAGAAATGGAGTTAAAGTGCAGAATTTTTGTTAAATTTCTCTTTGCTTATTTTTGTTTGCAAGCAGTTATCATATGTTTAAAATCATTGATTATAAACATTTTTTTGCCAGCCTCATGGTACTCTCAAATTAATTAAACCACAACAGATACACAAAAATTAAACTGCCAGAAATTAATACATACCAGAGAACATCCCTTTTAACAAAGGAGCACAGGAAGGAAACAAAAGAGGACCAGAAAACAAAACAGAAGTCAAATAACAATATGGCAGTAGTAAGTCCTCACCATCATTAACAACACTGAAGGTAAATAGACTAAATCCTCCAGTCAAAGGGTGTTGAATGGCTGGCTGGATTAAAAATATAAAGACCAAAGTATATGTTGTCTACAAGAAACACACTTCACCTATAAAGGCACACAGAGACTGAAAATAAAGAGATGGAAAAAGAAATTCATGCAACCAAACAAACCAAAACAAAACAACCAAAAAGCAGAAGTAGCTATATTTCTATCACATAAAATAGATTGTCATGACAAATCTGTGAAATGTGACAGAGTCACTATATAATGATATAGGAGTCAATTCAGTAAGAGGATATAACAATTCTAAATATTAATATATATGCACCCAACACTGGAGCACCCAAATATACAGAGCAGGTATCATCAGATTAAGGAGAGATATAGACCTCAATACAATAATTGTTGAAGACCTAAATACACTCCACCTTCATCATTGGATAGATCATCCTGACAGAAAATCAAGAAAGAAACATTGGACTTAATCTGTACTCTATAAACCAAGTAAACCTTCCTAGGTATTTATAGAAAGCTTCATCTAACAGCTGCTGAGTACACATTCTTCTTAGCTCATGGATCACTCTCAAGGTTAGATCACATGGTAGGCCACAAAACAAGTCTTAAAAAATTTGAAATTATACTGGATATTTTCTCTGCTCTCAATGGAATAAAACTAGAAGTCAGTAACAAAGGGAACATTGGGAACTATACAAACACATGGATGTTAAACAGTATGCTCCCAATTGACCAGTGGGTGGATGAGATTAGGAAGGAAATTAAAAAATTTCTATAAACAAATGAAAACACAACATATCAAAACCTATGGGATATGGCAAATGTAATAATAAGAGGAAAGTTTGCAGTAGTAAGTGCCTACATCAAAGTAGAAAGGATGGGCAGCACCTGTGGCTCAAGGAGTAGGGTGCTGGCCCCATATACTGGGGGTGGTGGGTTCAAGCTTGGCCCCGGCCAAAACTGCAATCAAACAAACAAACAAGTAGAAAGGGTTCAAATAAACAATCTAATGATGCATCTTAAAGAACTAGAGAAATGAGCAAACCAAACCCAAAATTAATAAAAGAAATAAGAAGGATCAGAGCAGAAAGAAATGAAATTGAAATAAAAAGTACAAAAGATCAACAAAACTAAAAGTTTATTATTTGAAAAGATAATAAAAATTGACACACCTTTAGCCCAACTAAGAAGAGAGAGAAAGCCCAAGTAAAGTCAGAAGTGAAAAAGGAGATGTTACAAAAGGTACCACAGAAATCTAAATGATCATTAGGACAATAAATTGGAAGACCTAGAAGAAATAGATAAATTCTTGGACATATACTATCTACCAAGATTGAACCAGGAGAAAACCTAAAACCTGAATAAGTAGTGAGATAGAAGTAGCAATAAAAAGTCTCCCAGCAAAGACAAGACCACAATGTGATGGCTTCACTGCTGAATTCTACCAAACATTCCAAAAAATCAAGGAGAAGGGAATACTCCTAAACTCATTCCCACAATACCTGTATCTCCCTGATACCAAAATCAGACAAGGATACAATGGTAAGAAAAAGAAAACTGTAGGTCAATATCTTTGATAAACATAGATGTGAAAATCTTTAGCAAAATACTGGCAAACCCAGTGAATCCAGGCAGCAGCTACAATGGCTCTTCCCTTCTCTGGTTCTCCTTGCCATCACCCTTTTGTGTTCAGAAACATGGCCTCTGGTGTGGCTGTCTCTGATGGTCATCAAGGTGTTCAGTGACATGAAAATGTGCAAGTCTTCCACGCCAGAGGTGAAGAAGCCAAAAGCCAGTGTTCTTCTGCCTAGTGAGGACAAGAAGAACATCACCCTGGAGGACAAGGAGATCCTGGTAGGTGATGTGGGTCAGACTGTTGACAACCCCTATGCCATCCTTGTCAAGATGCTTTCAGACTGTGCCCTCTATCATGCAACTTACGGGACAAAGGAGAGCAAGGAGGAGGACCTGGTGTTTGTTTTTTGGGCCCCTGAATCTGCATCCTTTAAGAACAAAATGATTTATGCCAGATGCATGGATGCCATCAAGAAGCTGACAGAGAACAAGCACGAATTATCAGCAAACTGCTACCAGGAGGTCAGGGACCGCTGCACCCTGGCAGAGAAGCTGGGGGGCAGTGCCATCATCTCCTGCAGGGCAAGTCTTTGTTAGCCCTCTCCTGCCCCCTGCCTGGAGCCATCTGGCAGCCCCATAAATGCCCCTGGAGGTTGCAGACTGCCCCCTTCCTGCCAGATGGGAGGGGCTGGGGGGATCCCGGTGGGGGGCGGGCAATTCCTTTTCCCCAGTTGCCAAACAGCCCCCACCTCTGGATTTTTCTCCTGCCTCCACCCATGAAGGTTCTGGCCTTCTCCAACCAGTTTTTATCATCTGATTCCTCTTGGGTTGAAGCATGCCAAGTTCTCCCCAGGAACCCCAGGTTTAGGGGGGCTGTATTCTTTTTAACAATACCTCTACAGCTCACCTGTTCCATTCCTTCCTTTGCTGCCAACTTCTAACCACAATAGTGACTCTGTGCTTTTCTGTTTAGTTTACACAGGTATAAAAAGAGTGTTGTAGAGATGACCCCTCCCTTTTCCCCTGGTTGCATCCACTCATGGAAGCAGGACCAGTAAGGGACCTTTGATTAAAACACACATGCACACAACTAACTAGCAAACTAAATTCAGTAACACATTAAAAAGATAACTCATCAAGATCAAGTGGGATTCATCCCAGAGGTGCAAGGATGGTTCAGCATTCATAAATCTGTCAATAGGATATACTAACAGAACAAAGAACAAAAGCCATATGATTGGGGTAGGCTTTGAGCAAGCTGGTGGGCAGCCCAAGCTGCTCCCAAACCAAAAAGCTGGGTCCTCTGGAGGAGGGGAGAGCTGTGGAGCAGCCACCCACTGCTGACCCCATCTCACTCAGGAATTCATACCCCCGTAGTTCCTTGAAGTGTGCCAGGTCCTCCCCTCTGTACTCCGCACCCCCCACCATGGCAGAGAATAGGCTTTCTAAGATGCTGTGATCCCATTCTGATGCCCTTAATAAAAATGCTCTCAGACACTGAAAAGAAAAAAAAAGCCATATGATTATTTCAATTGATAACTAACAAAGCATTTGGTAAAACTCAACATCTCTTTGTGATAAAAACTCTTTAAAAATGGGGATATAAGGAAATTACCTCAACATGATAAAAGCCACATATATGTACGACCCTAGCAAGTATCAAACCAAACAAGGAAAAACTGAAAGCCTTTTCAGAGCACAACGAGGGTGCTCACTTTCACCACTGTTATTCGTCATTGTACTGGGAGGTCCAGTGAGAATAATCAGACAAGAGAGAAATTAAAGGGAATCGGAATTGAAAAGGAAAACTTCAAATTATCCTTATTTGCATATTTTGTGATCTTATCTCTAAAGAAATATAAAGAGTCCCCCCAAATCTATTAGAAGTGATAAATTCAGTGAAGGTGCAGAATACAAAATCAATATATAAATAAGTAGTATTTCTATATGCCAACAGTAAATAATCTGAAAAAGAAACCAAGGAATTCCACTTATAATAGCTACAAATAAAATACCTAGAAGTAAAATTAAAGAAGTGAATGATCTGTGCAATGAAAACTATAAATGTTGATGAAAGGAATTAAAGATGACATAGAGAATGGAAAGATATTCTGTGCGTATTGATTGAAAGAATCAATACTATTAAAATGTTTGTATAATCCAAAACAATCTACAGTTTCACTGCAATCCCTATCAAAATACCAAAAGCATTCTTCACAAAAATAGAAAAAATAATCATAAAATTTATATGGAACCACAAAAGACCCAGAATAGCCAAAGCCATCCTGGGCAAAAAGAACACTGGAGGAATCACATTACTTGACTTTAAATTATACTGCAGAACTATATCCCCCAAACAGCATGGTACTGGCATAAAAACAGACACATAGAACAATGGAACAGAACAGAGAACCCAGAAATAATCCACACATCTTTATGAACCTTTGAGAAAGGTGCCGAGAACATACATAGAGAAAGGATAGTGTCTTCAATAAATGGTGCTGGAAAACCTGGATATCTATATGCAGAAAAATGAAACTAGGCCCTTATCTCTTACTATAAAAGGTAAACAGTGGGACCATTCCTATGGTTCAATTCTATTAAGTGTAGAGTATAAATGTCTTAACACAATAAGTAAATGAGGTGAAGGCTATATTAACTAGTTGGATGTGAGCATTCTAAATTATATTTAAAATCAGCACATTGTACCCCATAAATGCATTAATGAATACATGATCTATGTGTTTATGACTCAATAATAATAAAAAAAAGTCTTGAATCTAAGACCTGAAACTGTGAAACCTCTAAAAGAAAATATTGGGAAAACAATTTAGGACTTCAGTCTGCGCGAAGATCAGAGGGCAGAGTATCTGTCTTTTTCTTAAGTATGAGTTTTCTTCAGTTTTGACCAGTCAAGCTTCTTCACTTTTCATGAGTCTGGGTTATCATTTATCTTTAATGAAGACCCCCCCAAATGCCGGCCATCAGGCTGAGTCTGCTGCTCCCTCTGGACCAGGTTCTGTTTGCAGATATTTTCTTCTAGTCTATGGCTTGTCTTCTCCTTCTCTTGATAGTGTCTTTCACCAAGCGGAAAAATTTAATGCGGAAATCAGTGGAAATTCAGCTGATTCTTTCTTTCTTTTTTAGAGACAGAGTCTCACTTTGTCACCCTCGGTAGAGTGCTGTGGCATCACAGCTC